>BQNB010084492.1:0-28739 GCA_026074375.1 Tanacetum coccineum | reverse complement strand
ATAAGGACTAGGTCCTAGTGATATAGACCGGTAGTCGGAAGTGGAGATTGGATGTTGTATGTCGTGTAACGACAATTTATCTAGGATTAGTAAAGGTATAGAGTGCCATCGAGCATGGACACGTAGACATACCCAAAAGTCATGAAGAAGTTATATGGTGGTTAGACGATGAGATACCAAAAAACCGGATACCGACACTAAGAAGGGATCTTCTCGAAGTTGCAATATTCCTGAGGTGGGTGGAAGCTAAGAAGGTTAGTTTAGAAGTTGAAAGTAAAGATTGGAGAAGACTTCTCCTACATCAAATGTGTCTTGTTAATGTTGTATCAACCGATGGTCGTGAAAAAAAAAATTCGTCTCCCGTCAATGAGAGTAGTGGTAGTGTAGTTGTGACATACCTTAATCGTCAAGAATTTTAATGAGACATTATACGATACTTGACCTACGGTTAAGTGTAGTGGCCCTTACTCCGGGACGTGACGACCCAAGGGCGTAAAGAGTGGCGAATTGATTGAGATTCTATCTAAATGGTAACGTCCGTTTCCATTACTAGAGGAACAACCATAATAGCCAACGTCTTAAGTCGAGCGATATTGAATTAGGAGTGTGACTATTTCGACTTGATGATTTGATTCATCAATAATGCTACGTGATGAGATGGGACCAAGCCAACGATGCTAGTCGCCTTGAAGAAACCTTGAAATTTTTGATTTTCATCGAACGAGCAATAAGTCCATAATGCTCATTGTTTTCTTAATTGATTTTGATTTGTCATTTGACATTATGTGTTGTAGCAGGATTGTCGCCGCCGAATTATGTGGAATATGTGCTATATGTGTTATGTGCTTTAAATGGTAGTGAGCTTTCATGTTACTTTTACGTGGCCAGTGATGCAGCTTAGGTTGTAAGTGAATGGGTATAATCGCCCAAGTGAGAATTTAGGGCGTGATAAGGTGGGTGGTCATCGCCGAAAGTCTTGTTGACGATTGTGGCTTGAAGTACCCATGAGAGTGAGTGTAGACTAATTAGAATTAGCCGTGTTTATGTTGGAATTATCGTCGAGATGGCTTGACTTTGTGGCAAGATCGGTACGATGAGGAAAATGTGACCGGAGGGGTATAAACCTAAGTGTCAGAATGAGTAATTATGCCAAAAGCTTCAAAGGAAAGCGAATATGATATGTGATAATAGTCGTCAATGCTTGGTTGAAAGCGGGCATGATGAATGCCTTAGTATGAGGCCAATTCATCGAGTCATCATGTAAAAGATGGCGAGCATACAATAGGCACTTATGGGATTATGTGGGCATTTGTAACAATATCGTATTAGGAGATCTAATGTGTTTCGAATTATTTTTCGCAACCGGTAGGGCATTATTAAATGAGACCGGAAGGGCGACATGTGTATTTTGGTTTTGAGTAATGATGAGCATTTTGACTTGGATAATGATATAAATACATATCGGTTTTGATTATTAACGTCTATCCTGGTTTTAGTAAGTGACGTATGTTTTGGATTTTTGGTAATGAAGTATATTCTCGGTTTTGAATATTGGTATAACTCCGTATTCGATTGCGACGTATGTTTTAATTTAATTAACGACATAAGTTTCGGTCTTGGTTTTGATAAGCGAGGTGCGCTTGGTTTTGTTGTTTTTATGATCCCCAACTAAGTTTGGATCGATCATTCATTTTAGAAAATTTCTCGCCAGAGCGACGTAATAATTATTTTAATCGGATGTATTCCGCGAAGTATATTGTCCCTTGTGAAGAGCGCAGCTATAAAAGTTAGAACGACGTGATTTGGTTTTGTCGAATATATCCCCACGACTTATTTTTGCCTCTTTCGATAAGAGCTACCATGATTTCGTTTTGATTTCGTGGGTATAATTTACCGCTTGTTTTGTTGACTTTCCATTCGGAATAGTCGGAGCGAATATTGTATCGCATATTTATTTTGAAAGAACGTAGGAGTCTGCGGAATGACGAGAGGCCGTCATGCCACGAATGAATAATGAGACGAGTAAGAAAGGACGAGCACCGAGGACGGCACTCCCTTAAGGGGGTGGAATGTAACAACCCGAGTTTCACGACGCGTATGATGATCGCGAATTCGACGTCATAATATTTATTTTATAAAATCATGTGAGCGAACGTCGACATTTAAAATTTTATTTGTTGTAAATAATTATTTTCGTATTTTATTATGAATAATTTTGAGAAATTTTGATAATTTTTATTTTTGACGTTTCGCAAGTCACCGTTTGACCGCGTGTTCGTTAACCGTTTCGAGCATCATAAAAAATTTCAACGCATCTCGTTATTATTTTTAAGAACGTAAATATATATATATTCTTGAATGTCGTCATTTTGTTCCTTGTCTTGAGCCGGATTCGCATTTTAAAAGTGTACACATTTAATTAAATGTTTTAAGCTAAGAAAAGTATGACGGAAAATAAAATGGTCTCGGAAGTGAAATCCCGAGCCACGGTTGTCGTTTTTAACTTAAATAAAAGTATGGTGTGTCAAAAATCTAATAAGAGAAAAGAGGGGAGGACCATTCTTGCCAAATAGCCAAAATTACAATTATATATAAATATTATTATATATATATATATATAATATATATATATATATATATATATAGTATATATATATATATATATATATATATATGTGTGTGTGTGTGTGTGTGTTACTTCCATATTTTTATAACACAAAACACACACACTTCTCTCCCCCTCTTTGTCGGCCGGAAACCACCACCACCGGAAAAGTTTTCCAGTCACCGAAAACCGCCGTGTCGCCGAAAAAAGTCACATGCATTCCGATCAAACTATATTTTCCGAATCCTACGCATCTATCCAATAAAATTTCACATGCAATGAGTATTTTTCTAGTTAGAGTTCGGGTTTGATTCATAAGATTTCGAGTTGAGGGGTTGTTTAAAATGGTTAGATTAGTGGTATTTCGAAGTGGGTTTTGTTTAAAAGTTGCGGGTTTAGTGTTTTGGGTTCGGTTTGAGTTTCGGTTAAGACAAAAGGAGACGATTTCGATCATTGATTTTGCTTATTATAGCATTATGAGCATTCTTTTATGTTTTGTTTCGTTTATTTCAACCAAACCGCCTCCTATTGATTGAGCAAACCGCTGCCTAACAGGCCAACTCGCCGCCAAGATCTTACTAGGCAAACCGCCGATACTTTTTTTTTTAAATCAAACCGCTGCTAGTGTAAGCAAACCGCCGTGTAATAGAATAATCAAACCGCTGCTTCTTTTGACAACTCGCCGTATATTTAAAATAACCAAACCGCTGCCTAGTCTGACTAACTCGCTGCCTGTTCCTTTGAGCAACTCGCCGTTTAGCAACTCGCCGTTTAGCAACTCGCCGTTTAGCAACTCGCCGTTTAGCAACTCGCCTCCTGAATTAAAATAAGCAAACCGCTGCTAAACCTATTGACAACTCGCCGGCTATGTGAGCAACTCGCCTTTGACCAGCAACTCGCCTTTGACTTTTTCCTAAAAACGTGGATCTTGTCCCTTATCTTACCAAACCGCCATGATGAACACCATGCTCGATTTTTGCATATTCATTCCAAATGAGCTTATTTCCCACGAAATAAAGCTTTACCATGTAATACTAAGTGTGTATATCAAGTTTAAACACACCTTAACTCGTATTTCTTTGAGAATCGTCCAAAATGAAGCAACCCTCCACGAAGAACACTAAGCTTTAAAAGCTTATAATTCGAACTAGGAGCTTGTATTAGCCACGAAATTTGTAACACTCTAACCTTTTGATGTGTAGAACAAGAAGAGAGCAAGATTAACAAACAATAAGCCCAAAATCAAAAGTGAGCCGTGGTTTTTTTCTTCAAAATAAGCCACGAAATTTGATATATAACCACACAAATCAAACACGAATCCACCAAGGCTCTGATACCAATTGTAGGATCGTTTAAATCATAACACGGGTGATGATTCGAGTGGTTTAGCTAGTTTCTAGTGAGAGAAACACAAGAGAGAGATTCTAGAGAGAGAGAGAGTGTATGTGTTTCTATGAAATGAAAAGTAATGACTAGCTTGCCTCTTCCAAAGTTGGAAGAGGCTTATATAGTACATACAATATACCGGGTATTAGTACCCGACTTAATACCGAAAAACGTACTATTAACTATTAAACTACGAACTATTATAAACAATAAATATACGGGGTGACCGAGTCTTTTACTCATATCTAACAGCCTCCATCTTACTGGGTGGAAGCTCTTAATATGGCTGCTCACCTCTTAAATATATTACCTTCTACCGCCATTAATAATGAAATACCATTCATCAAACTCTATAACCAAACCCCCACATATGAACATTTGTATGTCTTTGGATGTCTTTGTTATCCTCACGTTGATGTTTCACATAAACTAGAACCACGTTCCACACCTTGCATCTTTCTTGGTTACCCCGCCAATCATCGTGGTTATCGGTGTCTCGACTTAGCCTCCAATAAAATTATTATTTCAAGACATGTGCGGTTTAATGAAGACATTTTTCCATTCGAAAATGTTACGTCTTCGAATAAACCAACATATGATTTCCTTTTACCACCTATACAATCTAGAACCAATGTTCCCACAATCCCTCTAATTACGCCCCATCCTACAACCCCTCCAACTAGTCCACCACAACCCGATACCCCTCCATTTAATAACTCAACACCAATCTCACCACAACCCGATACCCGTCCATCTCATAGCTCAACACCAATCTCAAATTTGGCCCAAACACAGCCACATGCCCAAACGGTACATAGCCATACTCTCATTCCTATAAATAATTCATCACAAACCATGTCTACCCATCCCATGGTCACTCGCGCTAAAGCTGGCATTTTTAAACCGCTTGAACGCATGAATTGTCATGTTACCACCACTTCACCGCTTCCTCGCTCTCATGTTCATGCTCTTCGTGACCCTAACTGGAAAGAAGCTATGTTAGATGAATATAATGCTTTAATTACTAACGGAACGTGGGTTCTTGTACCCCGTCCAGCTAACGTTAATGTGGTTCGTTCTATGTGGCTTTTCAAACATAAATTTAATGCAGATGGCTCGTTAAGTCGGTATAAAGCTCGACTTGTTGCTAATGGTCGCAGTCAGCAGCAGGGGATAGATTGTGATGAGACTTTCAGTCCGGTTGTTAAGCCAGCTACTATTCGTACAGTTTTAAGCCTTGCTGTGTCTCGGGAGTGGCCTATTCATCAGCTTGATGTGAAGAATGCCTTTCTTCATGGTCATTTAACTGAGACTGTATATATGCATCAACCACCTGGGTTTGTAGATTCTGTTCATCCTGATTATGTCTGTCATTTGCAGCGTTCGTTATATGGGCTTAAACAGGCCCCTCGTGCCTGGTTTCAGCGTTTTGCTAGTTTTGTCACACGAATTGGTTTTCAGCACAGCAAAACTGACACATCATTATTTGTCTTTCATCGGGGTCCGGATGTTGCTTATTTATTATTATATGTGGATGATATCATTCTCACAGCTTCTTCTACATCAATACCATATAAAAATTTACAAACACCGGAAGTCAACCATGGCGGATCTAGGAATTTGAATACAGGGTTGTCACTAAAAATAATGGCAACGATTATGGAAGTAACGGTTTCAAATCAAATCGGAATCAGGTTGGGTTAAACTCTAGTCGTTTTTAACAATCTAGCTGAAAGCAAATTATCACCGATCAACACACTAAAGTTAAGACCTTATTATCTTTAATCCCGTAGCTCCAACCTTTAAACATTCATAAAATTATAAACCCCTTGCCTTTGCATACAATATGTAAATCCTTTAACCTTCTAGCGTGCTAATTTATATAACTAAATGGCAAGTTGAAACAAGATACTATTCGAATATTACTTGTAACCTTGCCCTTTTTGTGTTCGAATATATTTCATTAATATCCTTTGACTAGTTGACTGTTGTCATTTAATTCAGATTTTGCGTAAACCGAGTTGATCGGTGGTTCTCTTTTATGAGATATATGACATGAATATGTTATTCTGTGTAGTAATAATCCTTTTTGGAAGGATAATAATTGTGTTTAATGGTATCTTCCGGTGGGTCCTCGTCTCAACCCGATGCTATTATCTCTGATACAAATGCCCAAAAAAAACAAGTCACTCTGACACGTCCGATTACATGACTCTCTCAAATTAATCAGTTTTTAAAGGACTGAAAGTGAAACCATTTTTGGTCTGTTTTGGGTTTAATTGGGTTATTTTAGGTACAAACGGATATGTGTATTTAACACATATCATAAACCTATGTTAATCCTAAATCTAATGGATTCAGTCTGAGAGACTGGAACGGGTTTGATAGTGACTAAAACCAATTCAAGACACTAAAACACACGCAAGCAAATTAACAGAAGTTAAAAGAGCGGTGTAGCCAAATATAAGAAAACTGTAGTAACCATTATTAATCCAATCAGAACGTTGGTTTGTTTATTAGTGCAATGATTACTTATCTCGAGGCTGCATATCATTCTTAAGACTTAGGTGTTACTTCTTCCTAAGACCTAGACACGTAGAATTCTGTCACAATTAAACGCATCCTGTAACCTTTGCCCTTTTTGTGTTCTGAATATTCATTAATAGTCCTTTGACTATTTGATACGAGTGTTTGGGTGTTCATTTAAACAACGTTTGGGTCGTCCGGTTCGTGTCGAAATATACATTTTTGAAGATTTTCTTGTAAGTTTTTAAATTTAAATTTTGTTTGTCCTTTTGGGTTTATTTTGATGCATAGATGTTAGTTATACAAGTTGATCGTTGTGGAAATTGATTTTTGGAAGCGAAACGAAAGAAAAAGGGTATGTTTGGTTCGTGTAAAAAGAAAAGGAAAAAGAGGATTTTTATAGTTTTGATGTTGTGGTCATGATGGTTGAATAATATATAATGCTAGAATGCTTATTTTTGGATAGTAGCTTGTATAGCTTATTCGGGCTTATTTTTAAGCTATTTCTTGGCTTATTCTAGGCTTATATGCCACGAAATCTTCCCAAAATCACTAGGAATGTGATTTTGATTATTTCTGTGTTATGGCGTATGTTGTGGAATATTTTTGAGGCTTATGGTAGTAACCAAATGCGATACATAGCTTATTAGCTTATTTTCAAGCTTAATATATGTATTTTTGAGCTATTGGACTCACGACCCAATAAGTCTATTTAAGCCGCGGCTTAATGGGAGGGCTTATTGTGGTCCGGATTATTTTTTACTTATAAGTATATACTTATATATGTAAATGGACCTTGATTTTGGACTTTGGACTTGGATCGTATTTTGGACTTATAAATGTCTTAAGATGGACCGCTTTTATTGGGCCTTTAAAGCCCAATAAGCGATATTTAGTCGTTATGATAGTTTTGATGGACGTTTGAAAGTGAAAATGTGTTTACGAAGTGATATGGAACGATATTTTGGAAAAAAACGTTTTAGTAAACATTAAAGATTGAGAATTTAAAATTTTGTCGAAAAGTGTCGAATTTATGAAAAGTGTTGAAAATAAGGTTTGAAACCTTGGAAAACGTTGTTTGAGTGTACGGGTCATGTCGAAATTTCGTAAAAAGTTTATGCTTAGAAATTTTCCTAAAAACGTGATTTTTGATTTTTAAATAATAAAATATTATTTAATTATTTTATTTATTTAATAAATTCACTAAAAGACGAAAAATATAATTTTATTCAAACATCTCTAATTTGTTAGTCGTATGATTAATACGTTTTACATATTTTAACCCGTATTATGATTATTTTGAAGTGACGAAGGTTACCGAATGGACTTGTCAAGATATATTTATAATTATATAATTATAAATATTTATTTATAATTACATAACTATTTTCCTTAAATAGTTATACAGTATGTATACCGAGTAATGAAATATGATATAATTTGGAATATGTCGTTCAATCATCACACCACTAAATTGTTTGGTAATTGTACAACGCCTCTAAACTCTATGCATCAAACGGACGATATGTTTTGGAAATTAGTGATAACGAAATGGGACATAACTGGACAGGTCGTTTTGCGGCGTCGGTTGCATTTGCTTGTGTGATTGAGATTTGGTTGCTAAAGACTTGCTTTAGGTGAGTTCTCGTAGCCCCACTTTTACTGTTTTTCTGTTGGTAGAAAATGATACTCAAATGTTTTTGAAATGTTATGAATTGAATCTTGATCGCAATGAGTTTTGTCTTGGGAACAAGATTGTGCTTAAGAACTGCAATGCTGACTAATTATGTGTTGCATGATTTTTGGATCGGATGGGTACGCCTACCCAGTATTTTTGTAGTTATTAGAGCGGATGGGTACGCCTACCCAGGTTGTTCTTGTCCTGCCTAATTTTAGTGCTCCAGCTGGATAGGACCCTTTAGATGCTAAAAGTGACATATGGTTATATGATTAGCGTGATGCTAAGGTTGTTTCATATATCCCTGACATATAGCACAATATCACTGTTGAAATATTGGTCACAACTTTTGGGTTAAGTCAAACTACGAGCTCACCAACATATTTTGACTGTTTTAGAGTATATTTTCAGGTGAAGTGAAAGAAGAGTATTTGGTGATTGTTATAGCATACATAGAAGTATCCCCGATGGAATTTCATTGAAGATCTTGTCTTTCTTGAACGCTTGGTTTTAGTAATTGTATGTTTATGTATTAAGTTTTGATTATGGACCCCGTAGGGCATTGAATAATTGTAAGAGATTATGTTAATTTAGGTTACCGATTTTGACATCACATCGAGTTGTAATCGAGTGATGGTCCTTTATAACACTGAAGTTTGCAATGTATTTTTCTCTATATTGTATCTTGTGATATGATTGATCATTATGATGTGCATTCCCCGAGTTTCCTTCATTGTCAGGGTGTGGATCAGATTGAAATACAAAAAAGCAAGTTAAATAGAAGAACAAGTGGATTGCTAGACTATAACTTAAGAACCATCATTTAGTCGCGTATAGATCTATGTGTCAGCGGATGTCTGCTTTTTTTGCTTTTGTGTGTTCGCGGTTTGGTGCATTAGTATGTTAGTCATTAAAATGTGTGAAGCTCAATATTTGTAATATGAACAAGGAAATGGAGTGTTTTTGGGGGCCGAATATAGATACGAGTGGCCAACGTAGTTATAAAGCGAACACAACACACTCATACTTGATAATGTGATCACACAAACGATGTTGACACCGTAAGGTAAGTTTATATGTTATATCTGTTATATATAGTAAAGAATTCTATATATATGCGAGTCTTCCCACTTACCTAACGATTGCCATTACCTCCCTTCCGTATATATAATGCCAGCCAAGGATGAGGACCACGAAGTGATTGGCCGACCTCCTGCCGAAGAGGGAACATGTTACGGTTGGTAAAGGTAAAGGGGTAGAAGACCTAGGGAAGATAATGATGAGCGTGTTGAGGATTTGTATTTCAAGGAAAATGACCAGGGTTTGAGAGCTAATGGGGGTGTAGAGGGAGTCAATGGGAATGTAGAGGGAGCCAATGAGGGTGCACCCTTCTTTTCAACGATCATTGCCCAACAATTGCAGAACCTCTTACCCGCCATGCTAGCTCAGGTTAGTAACCGAGGAAATGTTGGAAATCAGAATGGTAATGTGGTTAATGAGAACGTTTGGAGAACTTGTGAATTATTAGTGAATGAAACCTGTTAGTTGTTCATATAAGGAGTTCTTAGCTTGTAACCCTAAGGAATATGATGGTAAAGAAGGTGCTGTAGTTCTTACTCGTTGGATCAAGAAAATGGAGAACGTACAGGATATGAGTGGTTGTAGTAATGACCAAAAAGTAAAATACACTGCTGGTTCATTTGTGGGTAAGGCTTTAACGTGGTGGAACACCTTACAACCTCAACTCTAAGCCGGGAAGATGCTGTTAGTATGTCATGGAATGACTTTAAGTTTATGATGATACAAGAGTTTTATCCTAGTCATGAGATGCAAAAGTTGAAATCTGAATTGTGGAATCACGCCATGGCCGGGGCTGGCCATGCTGCGTACACTGATAGGTTTTATGAGTTGGCGAGGTTAGTCCCGTATTTGGTAACCCTAGAGAGTAGGATGATTGGAGTAGTGTATAGGCCTTGCTCCACAAATCCGTGGGATGGTAGCATCAACGGAGCCAAAGACTATGCAGAAGGCTGTCTAGATTTCTGGTGTACAGACCGGTGAGGCTGTGAGAAATGGATCAATTAAGAAGGTTAAGAAAAAAGGAAATGTGGGGGAACCTAGCAAGGATAGGAGTGTAAGGGATAATAATAAGAGGACTAGGACTGGGAATGCTTTTGCTATAATTGTAAATCCTGTAGGAAGAGAGAATATGGGTACTTGGCCTAAGTGTACCATCTGCAACTCCTACCATGCACCCAGAGGACCTTGTCGCACATGCTTCAACTGTAACCGCCCAGGTCACTTGGCAAAGAATGTAAGGAGTACCGAGGAAATGAGATCATGTCAATGCTAGAAAAACCCAATTGATAGAGCATGTTATGAGTTGTGTAATAACGACCATGTCATGTCAGCTTGTCCTAGATGTATAAGCACAATAACCGAAGGGAAATCGCCCACACCAAGTTGCTGGCTAAATTCTGGGGTTAATGGTCGTGGAAACCAATGGAACCAAGCTAGGGGTAGGTGCATTAATTCCTGTTGGGAGCAAATGGAAGCTATCCCATGACCCTAACATTGTGACGAGTACTTACTTTGAACAATCATTTTGCACTACCTTATTTGACTCTGGTAGTCCGTACTATAGTTTTGTTCTACTACTTTAATACTCTGTTAGGCTTAGAGCCCACGACTTAGTTACAGTATGAGATTTAGATACCTAGCGGGCAGCTAGTAGAGATTGACAAGGTTATTAAGGGTTGTAAACTAGAAATCAAGGGTTATGTCTTTGACATCGATTTGATACCTTTTGGGCATGGGAGTTTTAATGTGATTATAGGTATGGACTAGTTGTCCAATTATAAGGCTGAAATAATTTCCATGAGAAGTAGTGAGGATACCACTACTGGATGGCAAGGTTCATATAGTATTAGGCGAGTAAGACCGCAAAGAAAACGAGACTCTTAAATGAGAGCTAAAGGCTAATGAAATGGAAACAAGAAAGAGATTGTTGTTGTTAGAGATTTCAGAGGTATTCCCCGGGATGTACCTATTCGATTAACCGCCATACGGGAAATTGAGTTTCGAATTGAGTTAATCCCTGGAGCAACGCCGGTAGCAAAGTCTCCCTATCGTTTGGCACCTTCTGAATTGGAGGAGTTGTCGAGACAACTCAAGGAACTCCAAGACAAAGGTTTCATTCGACCAAGTTTGTCGCCTTGGGGAGCGCCGGTATTGTTTGTTAAAAAAGGATGGTTCTTTTAGGATGTGCATTGATTATAGAGAATTGAAACAAGTTGACTGTTAAGAATCTTATCGCTTCCTAGAATTGATGATCACTTTTATCAATCTGAAAGGGTTGCAGTTTTTCTCAAAGATAGATCTTAGGTCTGGATACCATTAGCTGAGAGTGCATGAGGATGACATTCCAAAGACTGCGTTTAGAACTCGTTATGGACATTTCGAGTTCACAGTAATGCCCTTTGGTCTGACTAACGCACCAGCGGTATTTATGGATTTCAGAACTCTATTTTGTTTTCTTTTGAATCCTGTAAGAATGATCCATCAAACATAACCATGTAACATAGGATCATATCAGTGACAATTGCCTTATTATGTATGTAAACATGACTTAAGTTGCTTTCGTTATCTCTAAATTATTAGCAAATTGGACCTAAAATATCATTCCCTTTTACTACGGCCAATAATCACCCCGCAGTGTAGCGCGGGCAAATACCCTCGTTCAAAACAAATATAAAATCTTGTTTATATTCATAAATATTAATCAATAAATGGATATAAACAAGCAGTTTGTCACACGGTTCATGAAATGTTCGTTAGAAATTCGTTTCACTTACAACATAAGCATACATATAATTCTCTTGGATCATTTATAGTCAGTGGAACTTAATTAAAACTTCACCTGAACGAAACAAAAAGATTAGATATTATTGAACTTAAGAAGTGTTTGTTTGGAGGGTATTGCTCTGTTGGTTTAGTATCACACTAAATAACAAATATTTGGTAGCACTAGTATGAGTGTGATGTGGGCCACATTTAAAAAAATTGATTCCTTACATGTCACCCATGATTTGGGAATCCATTTTAAAAAATTGGACCCCAATTCACTATTACACTCACAAACTAAATGTTATTTAATGAATAAATAATATAAAACACTCTACTTATTCAATCGTATATCATTAAAAAAATTAATTTATTTAAATATTATTTTCCATATCAAATCTATTTCTTTCATATCCAAACCAAATTTTATTTCGATTCTAAACATTTATACAAACCAAACGCCACCTTAGTTGCGCTAGATAGTTGATTTAGGCCAAAAGTGGTCATTATCGTCATTCGAGTTACTAATTGGCCTATTATAATCTCGAAAAGATAAGGACAATAATATGTTGTGCATTCTAATTTTGTATTCTTGTAAAGCAATTTACCAAACGGACCTTGGAAGAAATACGTACAAGTTTACTGTTCTTTCCGTCTCACTAAAAATGTTCACCTAACTATTTATGTTTGTTTAAAAAAAGTTTATTTTTTTATATTTGAATAGTATTTAGGCTGAACGTAATGGGAGAGATTTGTTCGGTCGGTCGTCCCATGTGGACAAGACCATACGCGTCTTCCACCATGACAAAGACCACAAACAGACGCGCCCCCCTAGACCTTTTCAATTCATTCAGTCCGCTACACGACCGAACGAATGAGACATATATCAAGAAAATAGAGCCGTTGTACATATATAAAAAAAATAATTAACCCTCTATAAAACCCCACATTTTCTTTTCAATTTTCACACATATACACTTTTTATCATCTTAGTCTTAAAGCCGATCTAGTGGAACACATTTGGCATCGAACAAATACACACTAATTTATTGTAATTTTTATTTTCTTATTTTTACTTTCGTATTTTTATTTCCGTATTTTTTTCCGTATTTTTATTTCCGTATTTTTATTTGTAATGTTTAATTATTACTAGCATGTACCCGCGCAAAGCAGCGGAAAACCAAATATGCAGGGTTTTTTTTATCGTATTTTGATCTTTTAGCGGTATACAATTATAGTCGGTATTTGACGGTTTACCGTTTTGATAGTTTTAAAAAACAAATGTGTGTTTAAATTTTCGTAAATTATATTAATATACGATCCATCCCGACACCTACTCTCAAAAAAATCAAGGGTCTCCAACTGTAACATAAATAAAAATAATTTTCAAAAAATGTAAATAATTATCAGGGTCTTCAACTATCCACGCCCAAACATTTGGTTAGTTGACATCATCTACGGAGTATAAAGTAACAAACAATCTCATTATTGCATCAAAAAATCAGTTTGCATACATATGTAAGTATGAAACGATCGCATTTGCGTCATATCATCAACATCTTCGTAACATCGCCATCATCGTCATCTCTCCTATCTCCTCTCTCTCCCTAACCTACTCGACTGTACTTCCCCAAAACTAACAATACATTCCATTGAAACTCCTATACTAAATTAAGCTATACTACAAGCTGCTCTACGTTGTCCCGATCAATACCATACAAAATTTACAAACACCGGGAGAGTCACCAGTGGCGGATCTAGGATTTTGAAACAGGGTGTGCACTAAAAATATGGCACGTTTAGTGGAAGTAACGGTTCAAATCAAATCGGAATCAGGTTGGGTTAAACTCTAGTCGTTTTTACATCTACTTGAAGCCTAATTATCACCGATCAACCACTTTAAGCCTTATTATCTTTAAAACGTAGCTCCACGTTAAACATTCATAAAATATGAACCCGCTTGACTTGCATACAATATGTAAATCCTTTAACCTTATAGCGATGCTTAATTTTATATATCTAAATGGCAAGTTGAAACAAGATACTTCGTAATATTACTTGTAACCTTTGCCCTTTTTGTGTTCTGAATATTTCATTAATAGTCCTTTGACTATTTGACTGTTGTCAGTTTATTCAGATTTTGTACCGTGTTGACGGTGGTGATTTTATGAGATATGTGATGAATTGTGGTTTATTGTGATTAATAATCCTTTTTGGAAGGTATTATTGTGTTATTGGTATTCCGGGTGGTTCGACCCGTGAATTTTGAGAAATGCCAAAAAACAAGTCTGACACGTCCGTTAATATCCAAATGAGTTTTTAAAGGATGTAAAGTGAAAATATGTCGTGTGAATACTCTAGGTTAATGGAAAAGTATTTTTAAAGTGAATAAAAATGCTAATTAACATTGGGGTAAATTTTACGGTTGAGTTTTACGAGTATTTAAGTAATCCCGACACGAAAAGAAAGACCCGACACCCCATGGGATACCATGGCCGGTCAAAAGAAGACTAGGGAGACAAGGTGGCTTAATTTTAGCTAACCTTGTCCAAATTGTACATAAGATGCTTTCCTTATCCTATAATCCTCTTAATCATTTCCATTTCAAAAAAAAATAACACCTAGAGAGTTGTGTGTCGTGTTCGTCCGGAACTCATCAACATCAATCACCAAAAAAATCCAAATTTGATCGAGATGTGTTATTCGGGTTGTTACTTGAGTGTTCTGGGTATTCATTTTAAACAAACCTTTGGGTGTCCGGTTCGTGTCGAAATTTACATTTTGTTAAATTTTCATGTATTTTTAAAATTTAAATTTTGTTTGGGCCCTTTTTGGGTTTATTTGATGCATTGAATGTTAGTTTGTACAAGTTGATCATCGTGAAATATTGATTTTTGGAAACGAAACGAAAGAAAAATGGTGTGTTTGGTTCGGGTAAAAAGAAAAGGAAAAAGAGGGTTTTTTAGTTTTGATGTCGTGATCGTGATGGTTGAATAATATATGATGCTAGAATGCTTATTTTTTATAGTAGCTTGTATAGCTTATTCGGGCTTATTTTTAAGCTATTTCTTGGCTTATTTAGGCTTATATGCCACGTGTAGATTCCCAAAATCACTAGAAAAGTGATTTTAATTATTTTTGTATATTGACGTATATTGTGAACTATTTTTGAGGCTTATGGTAGTAACCAAATGCGATACGTAGCTCTATAGCTTATTTTCAACCTTAATATACGTATTTTAGAGTTTATGAACTCACAGCCCAATAAGTCTATTTGAGTTGCGGCTTAATGGGAGAGTTTATTGTGGTCCGGATTATTTCTACATATAAGTATATACTTATATATGTAAATGAATCTTGGTTTTGGACTTGGATTATATTTTGGACTTATAAATGTCCTAATGGACCTTTGTTGGGCCTTAAAGCCCAATAAATGATATTTAATAGTTATGAGAATTTTGACGGACTTTTGAAAGTGGAAATGTATTTACGAAGTGATATTGAATGATATTTTGGAGAAAAAGTGTTGGTTAGCGTTAAAGATTGAGATTTTGGAATTTTGTTAAAAAGTGTCGAATTTGTGAAAAATTGTTAAAAATAAGGTTTGAAACTTTGGAAAACGTTGTATAAACGTACGGGTCATGTCAAAATTTCATAAAAAGTTTATACTTATAGATTTTCTTAAAAACCTGATTTTTGATTTTAACTAATAAAATAATATTTAATTATTTTATTTATTTAAGAAATTCACTAAAAGACGAAAGATATAATTTTTCTCAAAACTTCTCTAATGTGTTTTTTATGAGTAAACGTTTCATTTTCTACCATATAATAATTATTTTGAAGTGTCTAAGGTTTACCGAATGGACTTGTCGAGATATATTTATAATTATTAATTATAAATATTTATTTATATTACTTATCTATTTTCTCTAAATAGTATAAGTATGTATTATCGGGGAATGAGATTGATATGATTGTGCAGTTAAGTCGTCAACCATCACACCACTAAACTGTTTTGGGTAATTGTACAACGCGTCTAAAACACTATGCATCAAACGTGAGGATTGTTTTGGAATTGGATGATTAATTGAGACATTAACTGGACTATGTCGTGTGAGGGCGTCATTGCATTTGTTTGTGTGATTGAGATTGGGTTGCTAAAGACTTGCTTGATGTGAGTTCTCGTAGCTCCACTTTTTACTGGTTTTTCCGTTAGGGGAAAATGATACTCAAGTGTGTTTTGAAATGTTTTGAATTAATCTGTACGAAATGTGGTTTTATTTTTGGGACAAGATATGTGCTTATGACTGCTATGTGAATATTATGTGTTGATTTACTTGCATGTGCTGTGTTTGGCATGCAAGGTTCTGTGTGGTACTTGCATGTGCTGTGTTTGGCATGCAAGGTTCTGTGTGATTTGCCCTAATATAGTGCTCCAGCTGGTAGGCCCTTTAGGTGCGTAAGTGACATATTATGATTGACTAGCGGGGATGCTATGTCTTGGATTGTTAACATATATTCACTGTCATATAGCACTATTGTCCACTGTTGAAATATTGGCACAACTTTTGGGTTTAAGGTCAAACCTACGAGCTCACCAACATTATTGTTGACGTTTTCGAGTATCATTTTCAGGTGAAGTAAAAGAGGAGTAGTTTGGTGATTGTGATAGCAGTCCTAGAAGTATCTCGTGTGGAATTTTGTTTGAAGTCTTGCCTACTTGTTGTTTGATTCTAGTATTTGGATGTTTTGGATTAAGTTTTGATTATGGTCCCCAGTGAGGGCATATGAATAATTGTAAGAGATTTTGGATTTTAGTTGCGATTTGGGACATCACTTGAGTTTGTTCAAGGTTGATGGTCTTCATAGCACTTGGAGTTTATGCAATGTAGTTTTCTCTATTTTGTATCTTGTGTTATGATTGATCATTATGTTGCACTCCCAAGTTTCCGCCTTTGTCGAGGTGTGACAGATTGGTACCAAAGCAAAGGTTATAGATAACTAGGTGGATTGGCCAAGACTATAACCTAAGATCCGTCGTCTAGTTGCGTATAGGATCTATGTGCGCGGTGTTCTGCTTTTGTGTGCTTTTGTGTGTTCGCGGTTTAGTGTTTTAGTTATGTCAGTCATTGAAATGTGTGAGCTCAAAATTGAATATGACTGGGAAAGGATGCGAATATAAGTACGGTGGCCAACGTAGTTATAAGCGTATCGCAAATCACTCATACTTAGTAATGTTGTTCACACAAATCGATGTTGACACCGTAGGGTGGTGTTATGTGTATATCGGTATATATAGTATTCTATATATATTAGTCTTCCCACTTACCTAACGTTGCCCATGTTCTCCCTCGTATGGATAATGCCGCCAAGGATGATGACCCGAAGTGCTGGCCGGCTTGTTGCCGAATCACGAGGAGGGGGAACGGGGGAACGGGTGAACGGGTTGGTAGAGGTAGAAGGGGTAGAAGACCTAGGTAAGGTAATGATGAGCGTGTTGATGATTTGAATGGTCAAGGAGATGACCAAGGTATGAGAGCTAATGGGGGTGTAGAAGGAGTTAATGGGAATGTAGAGGGAGCGAATGGGGGAGCACCCGACGTCTCGAAGATCATTGCCCAACAATTGCAGAACCTCTTACCCGACATGTTGGCTCAGGTTAGTAACCGAAGAAATGTTAGAAATCATATTGAAAATGTGGTTAATGAGAACGTTCAGGAGAACGTTGGGAATGTGATAGTAAATCATAACTTGATAGGTTGTTCATATAAGGAGTTCTTAGCTTGCAACCCTAAGGAATATGATGGTAAGGGAGGTGTTGTAGTTCTCACTCGTTAGATTGAGAAAATGGGGAATGTGCACGATATGAGTGGTTGTAGTATTGACCAAAAAGTGAAATACACTGCTGGTTCATTTGTGGTTAAGGCTTTAACGTGGTGGAACTCTTAGATCCGCACGCTAAGCCGGAAAGTTGCTGTTAGTATGTCATGGAATGACTTTAAGTTTATGATGATACAAGAGTTTTGTACTAGTCATGAGATGCAAAAGTTAGAATCTGAGTTGTGGAATCACGCCATGGTTGGGGCTGGCCATGCTGCGTATACTGATAGGTTTCATGAGTTGGCTAGGTTAGTTCCGCATTTGGTAACTCCTGAGAGTAGGATGATTGAGAGGTATGTGTATGGCCTTGCTCTACAGATCCGTGAGATGGTGGCAGCAACGGAGCCAAAGACTATACAAAAGGCTGTGCAGATTTTTGGTGCACTGACCGATGAGGCTGTGAGAAATGGATCAATTAAGAAGGTTAAGAAAAGAGGAAATATGGGGGAACCTAGCAAGGATAAGAATGGTAAGGATGATAATAAGAGGGCTAGGACTGAGAATGCTTTTGCTACTGCTGTAAACCCTATAGGAAGAGAAAATACGGGTACTTGGCCTAAGTGTACCATCTACAACTCCTTCCACGCACCCGGTGGGCTTTATCGCACATGCGAACTGTAACCGCCCAAGTCATTTGGCAAGGGATTGTAGAAGTGTGCCAAGGAATGTAAATCCTGTCAATGCTAGAAACCTAACTGTTAGGGAATGTTATGAGTGTGGTAGTACCGACCATGTCAGGCCAACGTGCCCTAGGTGGAATAGAGCACAAGGACCGGGAGAAAATCATCCAAAACAAGTTATTGCTAATAATGGGGGTCAGGGTCGTGGAAACTAAGGGAACCAGGCTAGGGGTAGGGCATTCATGTTGGGAGTAGAGGAAGCTCGCCAGGATCCGAACATTGTGACGGGTACGTTTACTTTGAACAATCATTTTGCCACTACCTTATTTGACTCTGGTGCCGACTATAGTTTTGTTTCCACTACCTTTATACCTCTGTTAAGCTTAGAGCCCATCGACTTAGGTTTCAGATATGAGATTGAGATAGCTAGCGGGCAGCTAGTAGAGATTGATAAGGTTATTATGGGTTACAAACTAGAAATCAAGGGTCATGTCTTTCACATCGACTTGATACTTTTTGGACATGGGAGTTTTGATGTGATTATAAGTATGAACTGGTTGTCTAATTTTAAGGCTGAAATAGTTTGCCATGAGAAGGTAGTGAGGATACCACTACCGGATGGCAAGGTGCTTAGAGTATTAGGAGAGAGACCGGAAGAGAAGGCGATATTTTTGATGGGTGTTAAGAAACAAGAAGAGATTGTTGTGGTTAGAGATTTTCCTGAGGTATTCCCGGATGATCTATCTGGATTACCGCCTATTCGGGAAATTAAGTTCTGGATTGAGTTAACCCCTGGAGCAATGTCGGTAGCAAAGTCTCCTTATCGTTTGGCACCTTCTGAATTAGATGAGTTGTCAGGACAACTCAAGGAACTCCAAGACAAAGGTTTCATTCAACCAAGTTCATCGCCTTGGGGAGCGCCGGTATTGTTTGTTAAGAAAAAGGATGGTTCTTTTAGGATGTGCATTGATTATAGAGAATTAAACAAGTTGACTGTCACTTCCTAGAATTGATAAACTATTTGATTGACTGCATGGGTCGCAGTTTTTCTCGAAGATAGATCTTAGGTCTGGATACCATCAGCTGAGAGTGCATGAGGATGACATTCCAAAGACTGCGTTTAGAACTCGTTATAGACATTTCGAGTTCACTGTAATGCCCTTTGGTCTGACTAATGCACCAGCAATATTTATGGATTTGATGAATAGAGTTTGTAGGCCGTATCTTGATAAGTTTGTGATAGTGTTTATAGACGATATCTTAATCTACTCTAAGACTCAAGAGGAGCATGTAGAACACTTAATGTTAGTCTTGGAACTGCTCAAAAAGGAGAAATTGTATGCTAAGTTTTCTAAGTGTGAATTCTGGCTAAGAGAAGTGCAGTTTCTTAGGCATGTGATAAATGGTAATGGGATTCATGTAAACCCTAGTAAGATTGAAGCTGTTAAGAATTGGAAAGCCCCTAGAACTTTGACTGAGGTTCGTTCGTTCTTAGGATTGGCCGGGTATTACCGTAGGTTCATTGAGAAATTTTCTAAGATAGCTAAGTCTCTTACTATCTTGACTCAGAAGAGTAAGACTTTCGATTGGGGTGAGGAACATGAATTGGCATTTCAGACTTTGAAGGATAAGTTATGTAATGTGCCTATTCTAGCTCTCCCTGATGGACCGGAAGACTTTGTGGTATATTGTGATGCGTCTGGGATAGGACTAGGTTGTGTGTTAATACAAAGAGGTAAATTGATAGCCTATGCGTCTAGGCAGTTGAAAATTCATGAGAAGAATTATACTACCCATGATTTAGAGTTGGGTGCGGTCGTGTTTGCACTTAAGATCTGGAGGCATTATCTGTATGGGACAAAGAGTGTCATCTATATGGACCATAAGAGTCTTCAGCATGTCTTTAGTCAGAAAGAGTTGAATATGCGACAGCGTCATTGGATAGAGTTGTTTAGTGATTATGACTGTGAAATTCACTACCATCCTGGTAAGGCTAATGTGGTGGTTGATTCCCTAATTAGGAAGGAAAGAGTAAAGCCTAAGAGAGTTAGAGCTATGAATATGACCCTTCAGTCGAGTATCAAGGATAGGATACTGACGGCTCAGAAGAAGGCTGTGGATGAGTTTGCAGGATTGCAGAAAGGTTTGGATGAGATGATAGAACAGAGAAGTGATGGAACTTTGTACTACCTGGATCGAATATGGGTACCTTTGAAGGGTGAGGTGAGAACCTTGATAATGAATGAAGCTCATAAGTCGAAGTACTCTGTACACCCAGGTGCTGATAAGATGTATTATGATTTGAGAGATAGGTATTGGTGGCCTGGAATGAAAAAGGATATAGCTCAGTATGTTAGTAAGTATTTGACTTGTTTGAAGGTTAAGGCTGAGCATCAAAGGCCATCTGGCTTGCTCCAGCAACCTGAGATTCCCGTATAGAAATGGGAAGAGATAGCTATGAATTTTATGACTAAGTTGCATAGGACTAGTAGTGGACATGACTCAATCTGGGTCATTGTGGACCGATTTACTAAGTCTGCTCATTTTCTACCTATGCGTGAGGATTATAAGTTGGAATGGTTGGCTAGATTGTATTTGAATGAGATAGTTGCTAGACATGGTGTGCCGATCTCGATTATATCGGATCGTGATAGTCGTTTCACATCAAGGTTTTGGCAGTCAATGCAAGAGGCTTTAGGGACTCGTTTAGACATGGTACGGGTTATCACCCTCAGACTGATGGTCAGATTGAGCGTACTATTTAGACTTTGAAAGACATGCTTAGAACGTGCGTCCTGGACTTCGGGGGAAGTTGGGATGTTCATCTTCCGTTGGTTGAGTTTTCGTATAACAATAGTTATCATTCTAGTATGAAATGTGCTCTGTTTGAGGCATTGTATGGTAGAAAGTGCCGTTCGCCAATTATGTGGGCTGAGGTGGGAGAAGGTCAGTTGATAGGACCTGAGTTAGTGCAAGAGTCTACTGAGAAGATCTCGCAGATTAAGGATACACTCAAGGCTACGCGTGATCATCAAAAAAGTTATGCTGATAAGAGGAGTAAGCCTCTAGTGTTTAGTGTAGGTGACTATGTCTTGCTCAAAGTGTTGCCTTGGAAAGGTGTGGTACGCTTTGAGAAGAAAGGGAAGTTAGCACCTAGGTTTGTTGGACTGTTTGAGATTATTAAGAAAGTAGGCCCTATGGCCTATCGGTTAGATTTGCTTAAGGAATTGAATGGTGTTCATGACATGTTCCACGTGTCAAACCTTAAGAAGTGTTTGGCTGATCGAACGCTGAAAGTGCCTTTGGATGAGATTCGAGTTGATGCTAAGTTGAATTTTATGGAAAAGCCTGTGGAAATTTTGGAAAGAGAGTTTAAGAAGTTGAAGTGTAGTAGGATTGCCATCGTCAAGGTTCGGTGGAATTCAAAACGTGGCCCTGAATTCATGTGGGAACGTGAAGATCAGATTAAATTTAAGTACCCGCATTTGTTTAGTAATGTTAGAAGTTAAATTTCGGGGACGAAATTCTTTTAAGGGGGGTAGAATGTAACATTTGCCCTTTTTGTGTTCTGAATATTTCATTAATAGTCCTTTGACTATTTGACTGTTGTCAGTTTATTAAGATTTTGTACCGTGTTGACGGTGGTGATTTTATGAGATATGTGATGAATTGTGGTTTATTGTGATTAATAATCCCTTTTGGAAAGTATTACTGTGTTATTGGTATTCCGGGTGGTTCGACCTGTGAATTTTGAGAAATGACCAAAAATGAGTCTAACACGTTCGTTAATGTCCAAATGAGTTTTTGAAGGATGTAAAGTGAAAATATGTCGTGTGAATACTCTAGGTAAATGGAAAAGTATTTTTAAAGTGAATAAAAATGCTAATGAACTTTGGGGTAAATTTTACGGTTGAGTTTTACGAGTATTTAAGTGATCCCGACACGAAAAGAAAGACCCGACACCCATAGGATACCTTAACAGGTTACAAGTAAGGGAGGGGAGACAAGATGGCTTAATTTTAGCTAACTTGTCTAAGGATGTACATAAGATACCATTTTCTTCCCATAATCCTTATCATTTCATTTTCAAAAAAAAACACACACCTAGAGTGTGTGTGTGTGTGTGTTCGTCCAACCTCACCAACAAAAATCCACCAAATATTTTCCAACTTTGTTCGAGAACGTGATATTCCGGGTTGATACAAGTGTTTGGGTGTTCATTTAAACAACGTTTGGGTTGTCCGGTTCGTGTCGAAATATATATTTTTGAATATTTTCATGTAAGTTTTCAAATTTAAATTTCGTTTGTCCTTTTTTGGTTTATTTTGATGCATAGATGTTAGTTGTACTAGTTGATCGTCGTGAAAATTGATTTTTGGAAGCGAAACGAAAGAAAAATGGTGTGTTTGGTTCGTGTAAAAAGAAAAGAAAAAAGAGGGTTTTTATAGTTTTGATGTCGTGGTCGTGATGGTTGAATAATATATGATGCTAGAATAATTATTTTTTATAGTAGCTTGTATAGTTTATTCGGGCTTATTTTTAAGCTATTTCTTGGCTTATTTAGGCTTATATGCCACGTGTAGATTCCCAAAATCACTAGGAAAGTGATTTTGATTATTTTTGTATTATGGCGTATGTTGTGGACTATTTTTGAGGCTTATGGTAGCAACCAAATGCGATACGTAGCTCTATACTTATTTTCATGCTTAATATACGTATTTTGAAGTTTATGGACTCACGACCCAATAAGTCTATTTGAGCCGCGGCTTAATAGAAGGGCTTATTGTGGTCCGGATTATTTCTACATATAAGTATATACTTATATATGTAAATGAATCTTGGTTTTGGACTTAGATTATATTTTGGACTTATAAATGTCCTAATGGACCCTTGTTGGGCTTAAAGCCCAATAAGCGATATTTAGTAGTTATGAGAATTTTGATGGACTTTTGAAAGAGGAAATGTATTTACGAAGTGATATTGAATGATATTTTGGGGAAAAAGTGTTGGTTAGCGTTAAAGATTGAGATTTTGGAATTTTGTCGAAAAGTGTCGAATTTGTAAAAAATTATTGAGAATAAGGTTTGAAACCTTGGAAAACGTTGTATAAACGTACGGGTCAAGTAGTTTCGTAAAAATTTTATACTTAGAAATTTTCTTAAAAACATGATTTTTGATTTTAAATAATAAAATAATATTTAATTATTTTATTTATTTAATAAATTCACTAAAAGACAAAAAGTATAATTTTTCTCGAAACTTCTCTAAAGTGTTTATTGTGAGTAAACGTTTCATTTTCAACCGTATAATGATTAGTTTGAAGTGACTAAGGTGTACCGAATGGACTTGTCGAGATATATTTATAATTAATATTTATTTATATTACTTATATATTTTCTCTAAATAGTATAAGTATGTATTATCAGGGAATGAGATTGATATGATTGTGGAGTTAAGTCGTCAGCCATCACACCACTAAAAACTGTTTTGGGTAATTGTACAACGCGTCTAAACTCTATGCATCAAACGTGAAGATTGTTTTGGAATTGAATGATTAAATTGGGACATTAACTGGACTAGGTCGTGTGCGGGCGTCGTTGCATTTGCTTGTGTGATTGAGATTTGGTTGCTAAAGACTTGCTTGAGGTGAGTTCTCGTAGCCCCACTTTTTACTGGTTTTTCTGTTGGGAGAAATTGATACTCAAATGTGTTTTGAAATGTTTTGAATTGATCTATGCGAAATGTGGTTTTGTTTTTTGGACAAGTTATGTGCTTATGACTGCTATGTGAATATTATGTGATGCATGATTGTTTGGATCGGATGGGTACGCCTACCCAGTGTTTGTGAGATTATTGGATCGGATGGGTACGCCTACCTAGTATTTGTGTGATTATTAGAGCGGATGGGTACTCCTACCCAGGTTTGTATGTGGTCCTGCCCTAATTTTAGTGCTTCAGCTGGTAGGCCCTTTAGGTGCGTAAGTGACATATGATTATTGATTAGTGGTGATGCTAAGGTTGTTTTCATATATTCACTGTCATATAGCACTATTGTCCACTGTTGAAGTATTGGCACAGCTTTTGGGTTTAAGGTCAAACCTACAAGCTCACCAACATTATTGTTGACGTTTTCGAGTATCATTTTCAGGTGAAGTGAAAGAAGAGTAGTTTGGTGATTGTGATAGCAGACCTAGAAGTATCCCGTGTGGAATTTCGTTTGAAGTCTTGTTTGCTTGTTGTTTGATTCTAGTATTTAGATATTTTGGATTAAGTTTGGATTATGGTCCCCTGTAAGAGATTTTGGATTTTAGTTGCAATTTGGGACATCACTTGAGTTTGTTCAAGGTTGATGGTCTTCATAGCACTTGGAGTTTATGTATGTAGTTTTTTTTATTTTGTATTTGGTTATGAATTGTCATTTTGTTGCACTCCTCAGTTTCAGCTTTGTAGGGGTGTGGACATTACTCTTATAAAGTCAGATTATTAATAATAAAATAACATAGGTACTTGTCTATAGTTGAATTAGTGGCTAGGAAAGTGAGATGGACACGGTAATCTAAGAGTCTTTTTTTGAAACAAAAGTATTAAAATAAAGAGTTATGAGTCATCTTCTTCCTCAAATATTCTGAAAAAGAAAACAAAGTACCATATATTTCGGCGACTTCATGGCGGATTGGAACATCACCCGCCGGCGAGTGGGGTATCCCCTCCCTTTTACGACCCTGATCCAGATAGTCTCGTGGCTAGAGCCACCGCCAGCCGTCAGTCAATGCTAGCGCCGTCGATAACCACCTCCGGTGGATGCATGCGTGCCATTTTTTAGAATGAAAAGGGTGTTGTCTGAATCTGAATCTGAATTTTTGGTTTGGTAGGTTCGGGTGTCTGAATCTGAATTTTTGGTTCGGAGTCAGGCATGGAGTTAGGATGTGTTTATTCCTCCTTTATAATGTAGTATAGATTAATGTAATGTTTTTTAATTTAAAAAAAATGTCCGGTCGCCTGTGCGGTCACCATAACGGGTGTTTAGTCTGTGTGTGATCTAGGAGAGAGAAAGCTGAGTTGACGCCGATGTGACGGTCGCCTGTGCGGTCACCATAACACTTAGCCTAATTGGTTTTATTACGTCGCTTTTATAATGAAACTATGTATTAATTAATTAATTTTAATTTCTATATTAATTAATTATGAAAGTAAATTGACTTTTTATGAATTAAAATTAGCATTAATTACATATATTATAATTGACTTATTTTTTGTTCGTAAACGTTTTTTTTAAACAGAAAGGATACATTGTAATAACTAGCGATAAAGGTGTTCGTTCATAGGTTCCATTTTCAAACTACATCAATTGGCATACATATTCTTGGTCAACAATATATGATAACTAAATTGGTCATTGTAATACCAATAATACCTTATACCAAAAGTAGTATGCATCCCGGCTTTTTCAACTTTTTTACTTGCTTTGGGAAATAACATCTTAGCAGCCCCCATAACCCTTTAAGGGAAATGACAAGACCAAACTTTTAAACGAACTTTTGTTCCGACCAACACTTGTCGCACATTCTCGGCACAAGTTGGCCAGGGCCCGTTCCATAAAACTAACACATAATCTTGTTGTCACACCACAAAATATTGATATCATTTGGAGGCTTTGTTGATATATTTAGCTATCTTGAATGTTGAGAAATATTCTTAGGATTTAGTTTTCACGAAACATTGAAACGATTTTTTGATTAAATTTATTAGTGGTTTCAAATAGGACCGCAAACGAGCTAAAATCAGCATTTACTCGGTAGCTTGGTGAGTAACATGGTTGATCAGGAGTTAAATTTACATGAGTTAGGGTGTTAAAAGCTCAAACTTGTTTCATTACATGTTTCTTGCTTATTTTTGAAGCTCGAACACAAACTTAACTATAAAAAAGCTGACTTGATTGAGTCGCATAATAATGTTTCGACTCGTTTGAGTTTCTAGATTCGTGTTATCGCGGGCACACTCATGGTTGCAAACTCGTGAATTAATTGATCAAAGAATCACAAACCATGGTTAAAAGGAAAAATCATCTGTAATACCCTTACATTTAGTATACTATAAAACATTTACGGCCCGTTTGTTATCCGGTATTCAACTTTAGGATTTGACATAAAAGTGTAATACATATATTGTTTGGTACAGGTATATGGGTTTTAAAAATGGTGTTCATGCCCACATACATGGCTTCCACAAATCCAGCCTCACTAGCTTGGTTTACAAAATTTACTTAGGTATTTACATATTTTGTGTCTTTCTTGTTTTCAATTTTTGTTGTTATAATTTTAATGATGTAAATATTCATTTAAATTGTATGCAAATATTTAAAAAATAATATTTAATTATATATTATATTATATTTTTCCCATATCAAGTCAAAATACAAATATAAATCCAAATATTAATCCTAATCCTAAACATAAACCTAAACCCATCTAAAATCTAACGAACCCTTAAGTTACAAGACTATAAACTTTAGGGTTATACAAATTATAAATTTTTAATTTGAAAATTTTACATTTCTTCTATTGTCACCATTGTTGCACGTACACAGGGGCGGAGCTACGGAGGGGGCACGGTGGGCAAGTGCCCCCCAAAACTTTCCGGCGTAGTGTATTTTTCCAGAGATTTTAGTGTTTGATGTCATTTTGCCCCCCTTACAAGTAAAAGAAATAGAGTCATTTAATTTGAAAATTCATGACGGAAAAAGAGGAAAAAAGTGTATTACCGGAGAAATACAGTTGACGAAGGAGACAGTGAAAAATATTAATGAAGAAGACACATTCTTTCTCTTTTCTTGGGTCAAGTGATATTTTTTAATTAAAAGAGTTAGGTGTATAGACTACTATTTAGCTTTTCAGTATATCAATTTCTTTTTTATTGTTCCCATCATATTTTGTCACTGTTTTCTTAACTTGGTACTCATAAGTTTAGTCAAAATATATTTTGTAACTGTCTTTTTGTTTTCTTTAGTAAAGTTCACTCACATTTTATTTTGGATTAAGATTTTCTAATGTTCAAAATGAATATGATCATCATGTTAAGTTTATTATGAGTGAAGACTTAATTTAAAATAAAACAAAGGTCTCACAATAATAAAATATTTGTTTATTTCCTCTTACAATAACATCAACATGATAAGTCATGTTTATTTTGAATGTTAGAGAATTCTAGTCCTTTTATTTTTAGCAGACATTTTCCACACTACCACGCCACTTATAACACCCTGTGTTTTCAAGTCATTGACGACGTCGATAAATCTGCAATGTACCTTTTGTATTGTACACGTTTGCTTTAAATCGTAAATGTTAAGCAAAATCGCGTAAGCTAAAAATTAGTGTTTAATGTAAACGGGCATCAATCAATTAAGCGTTTACATCAATCAAGTATTGAATAATTATTTTGAGAATAATTATTGTCATTGTTAATCTATCTTTATCGGTTACGTAAATTATATTCGTTTCGCGATAAAATACGTTTAAGCATACCCGGAACCACAAAAATATTTTTACGCTTCAACAAATACCTACGATTGTACCCAATACCTAAAGTTTTATTAAATTTACCCAAGAAAATATTATCTTACACTCAGTACATTGGAAAATAAAACATTTCACAAATACTTTCAAGTAAATACCTTTTGTTTAAAAGCTACAACTTGTAACTAGTAAAGTTTTTGCTAGATATTTTGTTAACTATCAAAAATCATCTAGAAACCCTTATCCCCCCCCCCTAACTCACGGCATAACAACATAAAGGAGACAAAGAGCACACAAAATGCACCACTTGGTCTTTGTACATCTTTTGCCATTAAAACCTAGCTAGAAATGTTTCTTTGACCAATGACAAGAACACATGATCCGCAAAACCCTCACCATGTTTTTTTGACTAGCTAATGCACACTTTTGACCAACTAGGCATATATATACAAGTATCATGCAAGAGAGACACATATAACACTTTACACTTAGCTAAAAATCACAAAATTCCTCTTATTTGGCTCTCCTTTAGGCCACGCCTCAATCACCCCTTAATACCAAATCCATACCAAATTTTATACAACCTATATGCATCTACATACATCATTCTTAAGACATTCTAAGGTGTTTCCAAGCATTGGCTAATCATTTACAGGTGTTGAAGCAATAAATCAAGATTAGGGTTT
>BQNB010084491.1:0-28740 GCA_026074375.1 Tanacetum coccineum | reverse complement strand
AGCATCATTGGAAAAATAGAGAAGAAAAGAAATGAAAAGTTAGTTCAAAGTAGTAAAAGTTTAGTAGTTAGTTTAATTACGTATTAGGAGAGTGATCATCTCAAATCGATCTTCTATCACAACATTACAACTAAAAATGCATTTACAGTATGTTTTTCTAAATCTTCTCAATCACATTTTTACCATCTCATTTGTTTGGCGCAAAGAAATCGTTGTATATAAGTTGCATACAAATTAGAAGAGTCCAATTAGTCTCCGTGATAGTTAACTTCCATGATCATTCCTTGATTACAGTTGTGCATGAATTGGACGAGAGTCCATTAATCCTTTAATTTCCTACCACAAAAGCATGTTCGATAGCGTTTGTTAAATAATAGGGCTTTGAGGGCATGTCCTTTCTACCTAATATTGCATAGTGAGTAATGAGTCTCTTTTTTGGAGATCTGAATATGTTACGTGTCCATGCTCATGCATTGAGTAGTAGTAAGGAGTCTATTTTAATTAAGGAGTCTATTTTAATTGTTGCTTTTGTTTCTCTTTTTCTAGTAAGTTAGGTTGTGCTAGAATAAAACAGATAGTGGGGATGCCCATGTTTCCATGTTTCATGTTTTCTTCATTTTAGGAACGTGTCTTGTTTCTCTTTAAAAGGGAGAGGTTTTATGTTTCGAAATATACAGAAAATTGCTCCAAAACTTCTCTCTATGGAAACTCGCAAAAAATCTCAAACCGAATTCCAACAGGAGACCGACGAACGTTTCGCTAAACATGAAGCTGTGTTTGACAAAATCATGGTCGAATTGCAGAAGCTGACAACCCGACAGAACAGGCGGCAGGCGGCGGTAACCCGAAACCCTACCTAAAATTGCACTTCCTACCCTTCGGAGGGGAAGATCCTAGGGGTTGGCTCTATCAGACAATATTTCGAGTTCCAACGGGTTGAGGCGGAAGATCAGGTTCAGTTAGCGTCCTTTCAACTCAACGGGATTGCACTTGTGACAATCCATCAATTTCAGGTCGTTATTTTATTCTCGAGTATTAATTATAATTTTCATTTTTATGTTAAAATATGAACTCACGATTAAACGGGAAGAAATTAGGGCTTACGATTGTAATTTACGTAACGTCAACGAAGAACCGGAGAATCCTACGTTAAGCATCGACGTTTATATTTTCAAAATGCCGTAGAAATATTTTTATTTCATTCGTTTTTATTTTTCGTATTGCGTGCATTTTCTTTTCGTACCTTACGAAAAATTATTAAGAACAATGTTTATAATTATTGTTCGACTAGTACCGTACGTAAATTAAAATTTTCAGAGAAGTATCACGATTTTCGTAGAACTATTTTTAACTTGTTCGTTTTTACTTCGTGGTTTCGCCTTAACTCTCGTTTTATTTTACGTTTGTACCCGTTAGCCTCAAAACTACCTACCTATCTTAAAATTTATACACTAAACACTAAGATTTATAAAAATTAAACTCAAAATCACACACCACCACCTCATTTGAGATGTGGCATAATGTGGTGCAAGGACTAAGACAAGTGTCTTAGTCCCTTGCATGCCTAAGCTTTCGAACGTTCCAGAGGACGATGATGAGGAGCCGATTGGCGATACCCAGGAACAAACCCAAGATGACTCCCATGCAGAGAAATTAATTCATGCAATCTCCGGCTCCATTACCTCCTCGTCTTCGGTTGCCTGGCAAATTAAAAAACAAAGCGGTGGTCGGTTTTAATTGATGGGGGCAGTACACATAACTTCGTTGACCAGGCATTGGTCGATCGATTTGGTCTAGTGGTGGAAAGAGATACGCCCTTTAAGGTTGTGGTCGACAAACCGGGAACAATCTCCTGCACCGGACGGGTACGTAATTTGACAATTACCATTCAAGGGTACGTCATCTCTACCGATTTTTTTTTGTGCTTCCGGTAGCGGCATGTCCGATCGTGCTTGGGGTTTCAATGGCTAAAAATCCTCAGGAACCGGTTTGAGAAAAAATTGATTATAATCATCTAACGATAGGGTTCAACATGGCTGGCTCTTCACATAAGATTTGGGTTTTAAAGGGGTCTGACCTAGCGGCGTTGAAGGCTCACGAGTTGATGGGGATATATGGAACCGCCTTATTGCTCCAAATCAGCCCCATTTTGATGACAACCCACCCGAGCGGACTCTTTGTCAGGTCATTCAGCGGGTCCTGTCCCAGTTTGCTAAGGTTTTTCAAAGCCCTACTACTTTACCATCTAAGCAGTTCCAAGATCATGGGATTCCCTTACTTCCAGGAGCCAAACCGGTGAGCACTCGTCCCTACCGACAACCTTATTTACAGAAGGCTGAGATCGAGAAACAGGTTCGTGATTTGCTGCAGCAAGGATTGATTCGACCAAGTCATAGTCCCTTCTCCTCACCGGTCTTGTTGGTAAAAAAATCAGACGGCACATGGAGGGTTTGCATAGATTACAGGTCACTCTAAATGATCTTACGGGTAACAGGAACGTAGTCCTTCCCATGATTGATGAACTACTGGATGAGTTACATAGTTCCCGGTTCTACTCAAAGCTCGATCTACGCTCCGGGTATCATCAAATTCGAGTCCGCGATGAAGACATTCACAAGACGGCTTTTAAGACCCACGAGGGACACTACGAATTTGTAGTGATGCCTTTTGGTCTCACCAACGCCCCCGCCACCTTCCAATGCCTAATGAATGATTTGTTTCGACCGTACCTTCGTAAGTTTATCTTGGTTTTTTTTGATGATATTTTAATTTATTCAAAGACTCTTGAAGAACATATGGATCATTTACAAGTTGTTTTGGGAATTCTGGAGGCTAACCAGCTCTTTGCAAAGGCTAGCAAATGTTGTTTTGGTGTCACACAGGTCAACTATTTGGGCCATGTTATCTCATCCGATGGGGTGGCGGTTGAATCGGATAAAATCCAAACCGTATTATCTTGGCCCACACCTACCAACGCAAAAGGGGTTCGGGGTTTTCTCGGGTTGGCCGGGTATTACCGCAAGTTTATAAAGGGATTTGGAGGTATTGCAGCACCCTTGCACAGGTTAGTGGGGAAGGCTCCATTCCAGTGGGATGAATCTGCTAATCAAGCATTTGAGGACTTAAAAAAGGCTCTCACAACAGCACCTACTTTGGGGTTACCCAATTGGTCCCTTCCATTCACCCTTGAGTGTGACGCAAGTGGGGTGGGAATTGGGGCTGTTTTAACACAAAATGGACGACCCCTCGCCTATTTTAGTGCCCCGTTAAAGGGTAGCATGTTGTCATGGTCAACCTACGAAAAAGAAATGTTGGCGGTGGTTAAGGCGGTTCGTAAATGGAGGCATTATCTATTGGGGCGACCCTTTGTGGTCAAGACGGATCATATGAGCCTAAAATATCTTTTGGAACAACGTCTCACTACACCGGCTCAAGCACAATGGTTACCAAAACTCTTGGGTTATGATTACAAAATCGAGTACAAAAAAGGAGTGTCAAATATAGGAGCGGATGCACTTTCCCGACGACCCGAGTGTCATTTCTTGGCTATTTCCCATCCATGTTCACTTATTTGGGCTGAAGTTCAAAAAGAAGTTAGGACCACTCCTTATTATTCTGGTTTACCTTCTTCCCTGCCTAGTAATTCGCAGAAAGGCGTGGTGCTTCGAGATGGAGTATGGTTTCGAGAAGGGGCCATTTTGCTCAGTCCCACTTCTCCCTTATTACCTACTGTATTGGAGATGTGTCACTCATCACTAGAAGGAGGCCATTTTGGGTTCCACAAAACCTTGGCTAAGGTCAAACAAAGTTTCTGGGTGGGTGTTAAAAGAAAGGCTGAAACGGTTTATCCGTGAATGTTCGGCTCAAGCACAATGGTTACCAAAACTCTTGGGTTATGATTACAAAATCGAGTACAAAAAAGGAGTGTCAAATATAGGAGCGGATGCACTTTCCCGACGACCCGAGTGTCATTTCTTGGCTATTTCCCATCCATGTTCACTTATTTGGGCTGAAGTTCAAAAAGAAGTTAGGACCACTCCTTATTATTCTGGTTTACCTTCTTCCCTGCCTAGTAATTCGCAGAAAGGCGTGGTGCTTCGAGATGGAGTATGGTTTCGAGAAGGGGCCATTTTGCTCAGTCCCACTTCTCCCTTATTACCTACTGTATTGGAGATGTGTCACTCATCACTAGAAGGAGGCCATTTTGGGTTCCACAAAACCTTGGCTAAGGTCAAACAAAGTTTCTGGTGGGTCGGGTTAAAAGAAAGGCTGAAACGGTTTATCCGTGAATGTTCAGTTTGTCAACGCTTTAAAACTGATAGTATGAAACCTACTGGGTTATTACAACCCCTACCGATTCAGGAGCGGGTTTGGGAAGATATAAGCATGGATTTTGTGGAAGGCTTGTCTAACTCGAACGGTTTCACCGCTGTCATGGTGGTAGTCGACAGGCTCTCAAAGTATGCCCACTTTGTACCCTTACGACATCCGTTCACTGCAGCCACCATCGCCCGGGAGTTTGTGTCCAATATTGTACGCCTTCATGGTGTTCCATCCACGGTGGTGAGTGATCGAGACAAAGTTTTTATTAGCTCGTTTTGGCAAGCTCTTTTCAAATTGCAAGGCACGGGTTTATGTATGAGTTCAAGTTACCACCCTCAATCCGATGGGCAAACGGAGGTTGTCAATCGCACGATGGAACAATACTTGAGATGTTTTGTTGGTGATAAACCAAAAAAGTGGGTCGAATGGCTACCTTGGGCGGAGTATAGTTACAATACCTCGGTGCACTCTTCTACTAAAATGACGCCTTTTCAGGTTGTGTATGGCCGGGCTCCCCCAAAGTTGATACCTTATGTTCCAGGCACGACAAACGTACAAGCCGTTGATGAGTACCTTCGTGATCGGGATGAGTTATTGAGGCAATTACGTGTTAATTTGCTAGCAGCACAACACCGCATGAAGATTCAAGCAGATCATCACAGGAGGGATTTGGAATTTGAGGTAGGTGATTTGGTTTTCGTGAAGTTACAACCATACCGCCAGATGTCGGTGGCATTCCGGGGGTCCAATAAACTCAGTCCCCGATTCTTCGGGCCTTACCGGGTTCTCGGGAAGGTGGGACCAGTGGCATACCGGGTTGAGTTGCCACCTGGGTCACTTATACACGACGTATTCCATGTCAGTTTACTAAGGAAATGTGTTGGACCGGTTACCGACCCAATTCCAGCAGCCATAGATGTCCCTCAAACACCCCAACCAGAATGCATTTTGGATGAGCGGGTGGTTCAAAAGGGGAAGTATCGACCCAAGACGGAACTTCTGGTCAAGTGGGTGGGGTGCCCTCGTGAAGACGCAACCTGGGAAACGAAATGGCGGTTTGCTCGTTCTTATCCTAACTTTCGCCTTGAGGACAAGGCGGGTGTAAGTGGGGTGGATTGTTACGTGTCCATGCTCATGCATTGAGTAGTAGTAAGGAGTCTATTTTAATTAAGGAGTCTATTTTAATTGTTGCTTTTGTTTCTCTTTTTCCAGTAAGTTAGGTTGTGCTAGAATAAAGGAGATAGTGGGGATGCCCATGTTTCCATGTTTCATGTTTTCTTCATTTTAGGAACGTGTCTTGTTTCTCTTTAAAAGGGAGAGGTTTTATGTTTGGAAATATACAAAAAATTGCTCCAAAACTTCTCTCTATTCTATCTTACTTCTTTCTCATTTTCTTTGCCATTGTCATCACTATCGACCTACATCAATTGCTTACCTACTATATTGAACATTTCTAGACGAGGTATGGACATTGACTCTATTTTATGTCCTTCTTGTGGCACGGGGGTGGAATCGACTAGGCATGTTTTCTTCTCTTGTAATTTAGCTAAAGAAGTTTTGGTCAAGATTGCTAATTGGTGGGATGTCAATTACATTGATCTCTCTTCATACGATGATTGGATTGACTGGTTTTCGAATCTTCATCTCCAATCTAAACAAAAAAAGCTTTTCGAAGGCGTATGCTATACAATGTGGTGGTATATTTGGAACTTTCGAAACAAGAGTATCTTTGAGGATATCATCTCTCATTTTTTTTTATGTAGATATAGAAGTAATGCCTCTTTTAGTCAGATAGATTGGCTTAAAAACTCTTATCTTGTAGCTTTGTAATCCTCTAGCTTCTTGCTAGTTTTTAATAAATCAGCCGTTCAAAAAAAATGTTGATCTCACTCTTTTAATAATATATTAAAAAAAACTTTAATTTTAATTAAATAATATTATTTCTTTTACTTCATTTTCTTTTATATCTAAACTGAATCTTATTCCAAATCCAAACCCGTGTAAAAACCAAACGGCGCCTAAGGATTTAAAAAAAAAAAGTTTATTTAAAAAAAATTAATACATTCTATGCCCTGCCCCAAAATACTTGTAGACAAAACCATTTTTCAAAAATATGTATGTCAAGAACTTGATGGGCTATATAAACGGGCTAGGTTCCTTTATGGTTTTTACAATTTATTTGACGATTAGGCCCACCTTGTGCAGGCAAAACTCACGAAATACATATACAGTGAAGAAAGAAAAACATTTGTGCAAAGGCAAAACTAACGAATGGATACGTTAGTATCATGGTTAAATCTATTCTATATAATTTATTCCAACGTTTGTCAGGTTATTTATAGGAAAACAAACTAGTCTTTGAAAAGTATATTAATCTCTTTTACGTTTTGGGCAAAATGACTAGATGAAATATTGTTTAGGCATGCATATTCTTATAACTGACTATCTTTGTACATATTAGTTCCTTAGATCGTAATATCATGATTATGATTACGGTTACTGATTCTATATCATGGTTATAATCACATTCCACGCATTAATAAAATTAAAGACTTCTCCCCTAATAACATCACAATGGAGCTTCCACGTGACATAGTATTATTGTTCAACATATTACCAAGGTTGCGAGGCAAACCTGTAACCCATTTCAAGTGTGTCTAAGAAATGACACTCGTTCTTATCGACCCGTATGTTTGAGAAGATATACCTCCACCATGTAATCAACAACGACCATCAAAATCAACACAAACTTCTTCTCTTATCAAGGGGATAGTTTAGCATAACCGACTCATCTAATGTGGCCCTATTTGCTTCTTTTGGCTTTTTTTTCTTCTTTGTGTGCCTTTTGGTATTTGCTTGCCTTAGTGCCACTGTAGTTGTTTGCCTATTTTGTTTCTGCATCCTTTGCTTATTGTGTTGTTTGCCTTTATGCCCCTTTTGTCTCTTACTCTTTATATTCTTGTGTTTGCCTATCTGAATTGTTTTTATTCTCTATGTTTTATCCTTGCATTGCATATCTTGCCATGTATTTTGCTTCTTATGCTTGTTCGGTTCTTTTATGCCCTTTTTGTTTCTTAATCTTTATATTGTTTTGTTGCCTCTTTGGATGCTTTGTTCTTTCTAGGTTCTATTATTGTATTGCTTATCTTGACATGTGGTTTTTTTGGGTAACTATGGTTTCTAACTTTTTGGCCGACTAATTCACGGGGTTTGAACCCACGGCCACACAGACTCAAACCAGGTAAAGCTCTCCCTTTTCAGGAGGTTGACGTGGCCATTTCAAGGTTGTTCGCACCTAGTAGGAATTGAACTTGAGACCTCACACAATTTATAGTGATAGCCAAAACTCCCTTTGTCACTAGGTCACCATTTAGTGGTTATCTTGCCATGTGTTATGCCATGCTGTCATTTGCTTTTTATGCATGTTTAGTCTCAGTTGGTGCATTGCGTGTTTGTCTTTATGTCCCGTGTGTTTCTTACTCTTTTATTGTTTTTCTATTTATTTTGGGTGGTTTTTGCTCATTGATTGTTTTGGTTTGTTTGCTTCTCTTACCATGTGTCTGTTGTTTTCTTATCTCCATCTGCCATGTTTCCTTGCATTTATCTTGTGGTGTGTTTTCACCCCCTTTTCTTACTCTTTGCCCGGTGTATTTTTTGGAAGCAGTCTCTTTACCCTCAGGTTTTTCCTAAGAGTAGGGGTATGATTCGTCTACATTTCACCTCCCTCATAGCTTGCTCCTAGCGGGATTAGGTATCGTTGTTGTTGTTGACTGTGAACCATCTAATGATGGTTTAACTGCCAGCCACCCTTTACCAGTACCATGAAGCTAGTGATGCTGAAGATATTTGGATATTAACATCTTTTCATGAATTTTTATGTGCAGGCATTGTAAAGTGTGGGTATGAATTTACATCTAGTTTTATGGAATCCTTTGACGGGTGAGTATAAGACGCTGTCTAAAACCAATTCTCCTAAGGGATCTTACCATATATGTGTAAGAGCGTTAGAGCTATATTACAACTCTTACGAAGATGACTACAAGCTCTGCGTGTAACCAATGATGTTTACATATAGGGCTGTAAACGAACTGAACGTTCAGCGAATATTTCATGAAGTGTTCGGTAATAAGTTCGTTTATGATCGTTTATTTATTAAATGAACGAACATGAACAACATTTTACGTTCGTTTAGTTAAATGAACGAACATGAACAAAGTCTTTTCTGTTCATTTATGTTCGTGAACGTTCAAGTATTCGTTCGTTTACGATCATATATATGTTAATGTTCGCCTATCGTATCTTTTTATTATATAGTTTTAAAATTGTTTTACTTAAACAAAACAACACTAATAAAACACAATATTGTATGTATTTTTGTAAATTTTTTGTTTATTTATGTTCCATCGTGTGTGTTCGTTCGTTTATGTTCGTTTAGTGTCTTAATGAACGAACATAAACGAACATGAACAACCATACTTTTTAATAAACGAACATGAATAAGAAAATTCTTTCGTTTAAGTGATCGTGTTCGTTTATTTGTCCGGCTAAAATTAAATGAACGAACATGAACAAGGCTCCATTCGTGTTCGTCCGGTTCGTTTACAGCCCTATTTACATATACTCATTAAAATCTGATTCATTTTGATTGGGAGTTTAAATGCGTAACTTATCAGAATTTAAAATGGTGGAAGCCATCTAGAGTTCTAGACCTTTGAATGAAAACCTATATTTCTTAAAAGTGGTCGATTTTAAGTCTTGCTCTTTTATAAGGTTTAACACAAAAACCAAAAAGTTCACAAGTCTAGCATTCCCTGCTATTAGACATGCCAGGAATCGAATATTTGTGGTTAACGGTTGTAAGCTGCTGCATTTACTTGTATGTAACATGTGAATTAGCAAATAAAAAGCTGTATTGAGTTGTGGAGCATGAATGCAGATAAGGAGTAGACATACGTGGCAACTTATACTTCAAACAAAACGTTTATTGATTGGTTTATTCCGCCACTGCACGTGATGAAGAACGGAAACTGGCCGGCTCGATCACTAGTACTACTTCAAAAAACTGGCTCGATATTTTCAAAGTTGATATGGATAAGATTATCATTGAGAAATCATGCTCTTATCCTGAAGGCACATGTATCCCTCGATGGATGATACATCAAGTAACGACTCCATCACAATCTATGCTTTATCCTTATAAAACGAAACTTGAAATCAGTTCTGAAAGCTCCAGCTGGTCTTTATAAGATTAATGGTTCAGCACTTCAGCACCTGGTTAGATGCATTAAGCTATCTATAACTTGATATATATAGATATGATTATCTTACTCTCTTAGAAGTAAAGATCATACCCCGGGTATATTTAACAGTTGTCGTTCTTACATTAATGCATACTTTGAATAATACACATACATAGGATTCAAAGTTAATGCTTATCCTAAGAACGTCATCAGTACACCTAAAAACTTAAACGTAAAGCATTGACAGAACAAACCATCAGTTCATAGACGAGGTAAAGACTGCAAGCGTGCTGTACTCGGCTGAGGAGGCACATGTATCCCCCCGAGTGGGGGATGATACAACAAGTAACGACTACCTTGTTACCATCACAGACACTATCTTTAACTGGGAGGGTCCTTATAAACAGGGAGCGAAAACTTTGAAGATCAGTTCTTGGACACAAGGGCTCCAGGCGGGTTAGGGTCTGATATAAATTAATGGTATCAGGACTTCACACCTGGTAAGATGCAAAAAACAGCTATCACAAACTATGATATATATCGAAATAGATAATCTAATACTCTCATAAGAAGTCAAGCACAACCACCCCCGCAATATATTTAACAGTTGTCGATCTTTGCACATTAATGCATCCTTATAGAATAATACACATACTATAGGAATCCAAGTTAATGCTTATCCAACGACCTCCATCCTACCCTAAAACTTAACGTAAAGCATTGACATAACAAACCATCCGAATCATTAGACAGGTAAAGGACCATAAAACAGGTACTATAACTAGTAAAAAGCGTAGTATTTGCACACAAAGTCAAAGAGACCAAATCAAGCTGGTTGAAGTCCTCTTAACAACATTCAATTCTGGTTGATTTCACCCTTTTGTGGGAAGCAATAGTAAACCCCATTTCCCACTGCACTGGCAGCAAACCTTTCCAACATTATCCCTGAAAGTTTGTTTCCATCATTTGCCACTGGCAGTAGACCATGTCCTAGCATGGTTCGGGCCAACTATAACCAGACCTAGATTAAGAGCGGGTTGTACCCTGAAAATGAGGTTTAACAGCATGATGGCAAAGTTTTCACGGCTCTTACTTAGCTAAGCTCTCTCAATTTTATGAGCATTATTTGGTTGGCCTCCCAGTGCCTGTGATCCTATAGAATTTACTTCTACATAGCTTGCAAGGAAAACTCGCTGGGGTCTGGGTTTGCTATAGGTGGGCCATGCTGGGACGATGAAGAAGAGACATTAGAACCACATTTTTCAGGTAGGTAGTTTATAGGTAAAGTGACCCTCATGATAAAGCATCGAATAGACGAGTATAACGTAGCGAGCTTATAGAAAGATAAAAGAAGGTGTGGTATTTGTGCAAGAAAATAGAGTGTGTTGATGATAGATGCCTAATACTACGGTCGTGAAAGGAGAGAGTAACGAGCCTACCAAACCCCAGCGCCTAAATATGTCGACAGAGACCTCGCGCCAGGGCAAAGGGCGCCAGAGTAGGGGAAACGGCCATAGTATTGCGCCTCTCAACGGAGGCAGGAACCATGCGACACTAAACTCATTAGTTCGAGAATAGATATGCCCCAGTTCTCATCCATATACCATGCTACTCAGAATAAATGTATCCATCAAGGGGCCAATGTCAGATGTAACGTAACTATATATTGTATAACCAATTATGGCAGGTTAACATAACACTCTAACCAAAATGTGAAAGTCATTTACATATTTGAAATATGCCACTCAATAAAGCGTAGTCCAGTCTATACTATTGTGTATGTCAGAAAAAGTTACATTTCCATCTAAAAAGTGACATTCATTTTAAATGACCTACGTCATGAAAAAGGAAGTTTAATACTCTTCAATACACATACCTTCTTCCTTATGTGATTTTGACCCAAGTTTGGTTGGTTCACGGACATTTATAGACTTTTGTAGCGTAATGCTAATTTTTGTTAACTTCTTGATTTTAGATACACCTCGTCTAAAAAAATTGTGTTTCTAATCTTGTTAAGTTTTTCTGTATGAACATGGTCACTTTTAGTCCTGCTTGATATACTTCACAAAATTGTTTTATCGCTTTTATAGATCACTCATAGAAAAGACACGGTAAGTAATGAGATCATGATATTATCTCATACATGGACCACTCATAGAAATAGGAGATTAATTTGCTAGCACAGATCACTGCTTCTCTACTCACTTGTACAAATACAATGTGATTATTCTCTTTTTCTAACATCTTGTCTTTGAAGACTAAAAAATCAACTGCAGTGAAGACTGCAGGAAAAGAATGGGAAGTTATGTTCAAACACTGAAGAACTGAAGATAAAGGAGTGTTTGGATGGCAGTTTTACAGTAAGTGTTGGTGTCTGATTCTATGAATTATGATAAAAAGGAATAAAATTTCATACAGGCCACACAACTGTCAGTTCCTTGTACCTTAGAGTACTCCTGGTATGACTGTACTCTTTGAATCTTCATAGTTTCTCTGTATTGGTCTTGGGAGGAATCAGATGAACTTTGCTAGATCAAAGAGAGGTCGAATTCAGAAGTATGTACCATAAGGTAGGGCTGATTGTTTGTGAAGGGTAGTTGGCTTGGGTGGACAGTATATGATGAGGGGAATAGAGAGAGTATGAAAGATGGACCTTCTTAGTCCCTCAATATACTGTCAAGGAGGTTAGGATGGTTTTAATTGAGGGTGAGTGTTCCCAAGTAAGTGAAGCCTTACCCTCTTAGTGTTCTTGTCTCTTCCAATGAGGATGTAACTATTGTTGAGATTAAGGGTCTATTGGTGAGGAAATATAGCTTGGTCTGGTGTAGCCCCTCAATCTATATCTATATTATTATATAAAACATTTAAGTTGTGGGGTTTATCAAAAATTAAGATAAGGATGTGCAATCTTGACCATCCATTTCATTTTAAAGGAATACATCATAGAGTGACATGTGTCACCTCTTAATTAAAAAATCATCCTTATTTTTAAATTGAAATATCTTTTTATAAAGATCTAAACAGCCGGAACCTTTACAGTTTATGATGTTTCTATCCCCACATTAAGTATAAGGATGAGCACACAAGACCATCCAATACATATTTAAAGGAATACAACAAAGAGAGAGACATTAGACACCTCATTAAATCAAAAATCACTCCTTATTAATATATTATCACATGAAACAATCTCTATATCCTGTACATTAAAAAACAGGCACACCATTAGTCACCCAATTTTTATAAACATTTCGTTATCTTGATATAATTCAACAGTCCGATTTTGATTATATAAGTGGTTTCAAAAATTTTTAGATTTAGTTAGATTTACCATTTATATAGGGTTTCCTTATTATAATGAATAAAATATTTTATAACCCCAGTATTAACAGAAACCTTAATGTCAGGTGGGCCTAAAACGCCGTTGATTGGGACGAGCTTGTTAAGCCGGGACTGTGAGGGAGTGCTGGGATTTAAAAGGGGGCGGAGGTAGATGGTGTGATGTAATATGGTGTAGCGAAAAGCCTACAGGGACACCCAAACAAACACAACAACGCAACACGTAAACATTCGAAGTGTCTGTGAAACGCAATTCACTATAGCGGGAATAGACTTGCGAGGAGACGATAACAACAAAAATAAGACACCCGCTGCTATGCGTTTGGTATCCAACTATCCAACTAGTTAAGGTGAATGGGTACTATATCCTTCTTGATGATGCCCTCTCATGTTCATATCTGTCTATTGTGGATGTGGGTTGAATGGATAGGCTATGAAATGAGGGTGGAAATGTAATCAAGAGGATATGGTATTGGTGCACAAAGGTGAATGTTCTTAACTGATAGAAGTATTTGGTGCTGTAAGCAGGCAAATGGCTTAAGCATCAGATTTGTTCTAACTAGTTTATCAGAGATATATCCATTGTATCCGAGATTGTTGTATAGTTGTCAGATTTATCAAGTGATATCTGATGAAATGTTTTCTCAAAGTGTAAGCATGTCTACTCTTGGGACTGAATGATGTATTTGTTTTGAATTAATAATATAATTCACCTTTGCAAAAAAAACACATCTTGCTAGGTTTCTTTTATAATTATCTTTTGCTATGAAAAAAAGCACAAAAATCCTTGTAATCCAAGCTTTTAGGAGCACCATTTCATCTACTATTAAGTTTTTACATATTTTTCCTTAGCACGAAATTGCAAGGATACTTCGTTGATGTAAAGCCTTGATGTAATTTTAGTTCAAACGGGTAGGTGTTTGATCTAGCTGGCCGGTGTCATTATATTTGTTACAACTTATACGATGTGCATATGTTGTATCCGTCTTGTAATTTTTCAATCAACGTAAATCTCTCCTCTAAAACAGTGTACACATATTTGTCCGTGTGGACGCACTTTTGCGGTACTTAGGCCTCCTATATTATTAAAACAAGCATGATTGCCCGCGCGTTGCTGCGGGACATTTTTTTTTTCATTTTTTTTGGCTTAGCGTAGGGCGGTTTTTGACTGCATAAGAACTTGACGTTCCACGCGTTGTGGTGGGGCTTGTTTTTGTGTGATTTGATTGCATAGCCCGAGCGTTGCTGCAGGGCGTAATTTTTTGCGAATATGTTTCGAATGAAAATTGAATGGGGCGGGGCTTGTTTTTGTGTGATTTGATTGCATAGCCCGCGGGTTGCTGCAGGGCGTAATGTTTTGCGAATATGTTTCGAATGAAAATTGAATGGAAATGTGTTCACGCGTTGTGGCGAGGTTGACTTGTATATTGCAATATTGGGCTCGTTTTGTTTGCAATTCAAAGATCTTTCCGCGTGTATTTTTTATCAAGTCGTAAATAGTTACAAAGTTGAGGGTGCGTTTTGTAAAAAAAAATTTCTATTTATATTAAACTTCAATATTTTTTATAAAATTGTGCGTACGTCAGAAGCATTGCAATATTGGGCTCGTTTTGTTCGCAATTCGAAGATCTTTCCGTGTGTATTTTTTTTATCTGAATGAATTGGCAGATATGTGTTATATATTTGATAAATATAGTTTATTATATTAAAAAATCATAAATAGTTATAAGTTAAGGGTATATTTTGTAATTTTTTTTTATTTTATATATATATTAAACTTCAACATTTTTTATAAAACCGTGCGTATGTCGAAAGCATTGCAATATTGGGCTCGTTTTGTTCGCAATTCGAAGATCTTTCCGTTGGTATTTTTTGAACTGAATGATTAGGTAGATATGTGATATATATCAGATAAATAAAGTTTATTATATAAAAAAAGTCGTAAATAGTTAAAAGTTCAGGGTGCGTTTTGTAAATTCTATTTTTTAATTTATTTTGGGCCAGAAGAAGCTTTTTTTTTAGTGTGGGCCGTTGCTGGGTTGGGATAAAGTGAAAAACGATGTCAAACGACGTCGTTTTTTTCCGATTATAGTATATAGGTATAATAAGATTGACAATTATAGGTAAAAATAATTAGAGTAATTTAGAATCGTCATTATTTTTAAATTAATGGTGTTCAATTGTCTTTCACAAGGTATGGATGAGTTGATATGTAAACAACATTACCTCTATCCGAAGCTAGTAAGGGGGTGTTTCTTTTCTTTTTAGCGTGGAAGAAAAGTGGGCCCAAACCCTTAATGTCTATTAATTGGGAGATGTATTAAAGCTATGCTCTCCCCTTTAATAACTGTTAAATAAAAATGTTGCTAGCTTAGTAATCAAATAACTATTTTTTACATGGATCACACCGTTTTGCAACTATTTTGAGTTTTGACCATAAATATGATGTGGCGATTGTATAATTATAGGCTCATGATATAAATACCCGCAAAAAAATCATTTGTACCCCCATGTTTTTTGATTTTTTTTTTTATTTTTAATTTTTTTTTAATTTTTATAATTTTATATATGTTATAAAATTGTGACACGGAAAAAACGGAACGAAAAATATAAAGTTTAACAAGTCAAAAGAATGAAACTATTAAAAATTACGAAACAGAAACTGATAAAAAAATGCGCTGCACTGTAAAAAAAGAAGGTACAAAAGGAATCTTTGTACCTTTTTAGTACTTTTTAACGGGGCGGGGGTACTAATAGTAGCACCCAAAATTATAAACTACAAGACACCAAACGGAATATACTAGACTTCAAATCTTGCATCAAGAAGACTTCAAATCTTGCATTGATTTCAGAAACAAGTACAAAGTGGTGACGAGAATAAAGTTTCAAAGTATTTAAATAAGCAAGATTGTCTTTAATTAAACCAACAAGATTGATTTCTTTATAAACACACAAATGATATGTTTGAATCAAGGTTGTCAAACTCGCGATCCCACGTGAGATCGTTTTTGTCTTTGCAGGATCGGGATCGTAGGATCGAATCGGGATCGTACGATCCTACCAATTAGATTAAGAGAAGATGAGAAGAAGATCACTAGTTTTTATCTTGAAATTGTGATTTGGGAAAGTAGATACTTAAGTTTAGTATGATTAGAAAATAGAAAATTGACCGTCAATGTTCAGTTAGTATTTTTATTTTGTTAATTTGTTGGGCTTAAGAAAATAATGGGATAAAAACTAGTTAGAAACATAAGATAGATATTAGCTTAGTAAACTCGAAACCAACTGGGCTAGCTCAGTTGGCTACCAAGATTTCTTAGGGGCTTGGGGAGGGGATGTTTGACTAGGAGAAGTCTCGAGTTCGAGTCCCACCTAGGACTTTTACCGCTTCAGGTGGAATAGGAGGACCAAGGAAGTACAGGCGGGTTGAGGGTATAGAATACTGCCCAATTGGATGTCACTGCTGGACCTGAACCACTAACAACTAACAACTAACAAGCCATTCTAAAAAAAAGCTTAGTAAACTCGTATCGGCACGCGATCCTATGAGTTTACGTTCAATTCTACGATCCCACTTACGACCCCACCTCATATGCGATCCTACCACGATTTTACACGTTTTTTGCTCGTAAACACGTAGGATCGTACGATCCTACGAGTTTACTCGCGAGTTTGACAGTCTTGGTTTGAATGCTTTGATGCTCTACTTGACCAATAACACTCGTAAATACACCATTATTACTAAAAGAGTAAAAGCAAACGCAGTAGTTCTTTGATTTAGCCTATAACCAAAAAACATGTTATATATTATTTTGGGTAAAGTACAAAAATCATCCCTAGTGGGTGCTAGTTTTTGGCACTAATCATCCCCCACTGTTACTATTGGCACTAATAATTCATGAGTGGTGAAACGTTTAACAAAATATATCCTCAACACCAATGTGGTTAGTTTTATCTGTTAAATGGCTACGTGCATTAAAACGTGAGGGTATTTCTGTCATTGGCCTTTCCCCAGCTACTTCCCTCTTCTTTTATCGGGATTCAAACAACATATAACATACACCACATAGCAACTCTCTATCACGAAGTTATTTCTATGATAATCCTAATTTAACACAAACAACTCCTTGTCATGAAGTATGTGTGGAAGTATGTGCAATAACATGTGAGATTATTTCCGTCATATAACTTTCCCCAACTACTTTACCTTTTAATACCACATATTTATCTCTCTTTATTCACACCGTTTTATCCCTTACCCACGTACTTCCTTTTCCCCCCATATTCCCCAAACCTTAATTATGTATACCCCAAATACTTGTCATTGCGGGCCACAAACAATAATTCTCACCTCGTGGACACTAACAAATTCAAGACGTCGCTTCGATTTTTATGCTAGTTGTGGCTTTAGTGGGTAGGTGGATCTGCTGATGTGTGAAAGAGTTGTGACCATCATTGCCATGTTATTTAGGAGAATCAAAAATCGTGAAGAAACATCCAGGGTGAATGCTTGTTTAGCTCGAAGATTAATGTCGTTACTAGGGCTTAGTTGATTTTTTTGTATCTTATCATGAATTGACCGGCTAATGTGTGTGTTATCTCGAAAGTGTACCATGAGGTTTTGGTCATAAAGTCTGTAATATTTTGTTAGTAATGTAAAAATTCTAATGTTTTGTTATGAAGTCTGTAATAAATCTTACATTTTATCATCAATGCAGTGTTGAAGATTTGGTCATGAAGTTTGTAATATTTTTTTTCCAAAAAACAATAATATTGGTAACATTAATAAACCCAAGAAAGTGTCACATTAACACAGATCTCAGTAATATTACCATAGTGGTTTAATAGCCATAGTTGCACACCATAGCGGTAACATGAATACTACATCGTTTGTGTAATCATAACAACCACTTAATAGGACTAACAAACAACAAAATACCAAATATCTAGTATAGTAGCAACGTATTTGTCTAAACAATCACAAAATATCAAAAAACAAGTGGAATAAAAGTTACTTCATTTTCTCTTTTCTTTTTGCAGACCCTGTTTTGACCCTTTTGCAAAAACCCTTAATGACACACCAACACCAACCAACACCAACACAACCTTGTAATCCTCTTGCCTCAATAGTTTTTATTCTTCTTTGAGCAAAATCTTGTGATCGAACTGAAACACCTCTTTTGCATGTACAAGTTCTTTTGTTATGGGTTGTGTTCTTACACTTATCGCAAGTTATGGTTTTCATAACTTTGGACAATTTCTCTCCATCTACCATATTTTGGCTTTATAATTCATCAACAAACTTCTTTATCTTCGTGAGTGACGTCCCAATATATAAGTGGTGCTTGGGTGGAATTAGAACATTTGGTGAATGATATTTTTCATTAAGTGTTTACCATACACTGGATTGATTTTGAAACTGCAAACCTTTTGCCAAGCAACGTGTTGGGAATAAAGGCGTCTCAAGTTAATACTGCTGATTGAAGAAACTACTGCTGCTGAAGATTAGAAGAAATAGTTTAAGTCATTAGTACTGCTAATGTAATAGTTAGTACTGCTAAAGTGATATGCATGAGATATATTAGGAATAGATATGCATTGATCACTTGACGCGTTTTGTAAGCCCATTAGGGTTTTCCTTAGTGTATAAAAGGAACCCTACGACATAGATCTAGATATTAGTTTTACATATTAGTTTTCACATCAGTTTTATATTAGTATTCATAGTTTGCATAGCAATCATAGTTAGTATTCATAGCTATTTTGTAATTTAAAATAGTATTCAATATATTGAAATTTTAGTAAAGATCTTGTTTTTACTGTTTCATTGTTCTTCTTAGTATTACAAACTAGATTTTGCATAGTTTGTGATATTCTTAATCTTAGTTTCTACTATAGTTGTCTTGGATTTATTCAATATAACTAAGCTTTAACAAGCTAAGTAAGATCTGTCAAGAAGGGATGAACAAGTGGTATCAGAGCTTGTTGAGAAACTCTGAATAAGAAGAACACTATATCTTTACAAGATCTCATAATCAAAGAGAAGATGGAATCACAGTCAGAAACTACCCAAACAGTGTCTGCACCAAAAATTCCTATGCTCAAAACCAGAGACTATGAACTATGGAGCATAAGAATGGAGCAATATCTTACTCACACTGATTATGCTCTTTGGGAGGTTATTGTGAATGGTGATGCACCTGCTATTGCATCAGCTAGTACTGAAGGTCTCATTCCTCCTAAAATTGCAAAACAAAAGCTGGCAAGAAAGAATGAATTGAAAGCTAAAAGCACTCTGTTGTTGGCCATTCCAGATGAGCACTTGTTAAAGTTTCATGGAATGAAGGATACAAAGACCTTATGGGAAGCTATTAAGGCCAGATTTGGAGGCAACAAAGAATCAAATAAAATGCAAAAAACCATTCTGAAGCAGCAATATGAGAATTTTACTGCATCAAGATCTGAAGGACTGGATAAAACCTATGATAGGTTTTAGAAACTCATCAGCCAATTGGAAATTCATGGTGAAGTTATCTCCCAGGAAGATGCAAATCTTAAATTGCTAAGAAGTCTACCATTAGCTTGGAACAATATTGCCTTGATCATGAGAAACAAATCTGATCTAGACACAATGAGCATGGATGATTTGTACAACAACTTGAAGGTGTATGAAGCTGAGATTAAAAGCCAATCAAGCTCAAGCTCAAACTCTCAGAATGTGGCTTTTGTATCTTTAAAAAACACTAGCAGTACTAATGAAGCAGTTAATACTGCTCATGAAGTTTCTACTGCTAGCTCACAGGGACAAGCTTCTTCCTCAACCTATGCAAATGATGTCATGTTTCCCTTCTTTATCAATCAATCTAATAGTCCATAGTTAGATAACGAAGATCTAGAGCAGATTGATACTGATGATCTTGAAGAGATGGATCTCAAATGGCAGGTGGCCATGCTTACCATGAGGGTGAAGAGATTCTTAAAGAAGACAGGAAGGAATCTGAATTTCAATGGCAAAGAAACTGTTGGCTTTGATAAGACAAAGGTTGAATGTTACAACTGTCACAGGAGAGGTCACTTTTTGCTAAAGAATATGCACGGCCCATGGACTTAGGGGGGCATAGAATGGAAGATGTTTCAAGAAGAATTGTACTAGTAGAGACTCTTGCAAAATTCCTTAGGTGTTCAGAGGGATATGTGGTTAATGATTAGAGCTTTAGGCTGAGCAGGACCCCACAGATTTACTCTAATGGCCCATTTGTCTTTGGTTCACTCCAATTCACATGTTCAGACTCTGAGGTATACCACTTGCTACCAAACCTTGCTTAAATATCTAGGGTCCTAAAACACCACTTGTTAAACAGAAAGAGCAGCTTAAAAAATTAAACTTAGAAATTATAGTGTTATACAGATAGGCTTAGAATCATTAGAAGCTAGGATTCGGTTGTATCAAAAAATGAAGTTGTTTATGAAGAAGACATTGCATTTTTTAAATATGATGTTAAGGTAAGAGATAATTTTATCACATAGCTTAAAAATCAGTTAAGCAGTGGCTTTAAGAGAAAAATGAATACTCAAATTAGAAAGTTTGATACATCATCTAAGAATCCAAATGATATATTATAAGAGTTAAATAAGTGTTAATAACAAGATTGGTATTGGTTTTGATAGTCAAATGATTGAGAATGAAATGCATGATAATTTAAAAGATAATAATGAATGTGTTTGAAAGTGCATCTTTGATAGTAGTGTGAGAATGAGATTGAAGAGGAAAAATAATCAAGTAAATGATTAGGTTCAGGAGGTTAAGGGCTATCTATGTAGTTCCTCCCTCCCTTAACATGGGAAACTACATGCCCTCAAAGACCTAACTTGTCCTTTGCTGATTATATGATTCTGTCTATAAGACTAAGGTGAGTGAAACTATCAATTGATTGTAGCCGAGGATAATGAATCCAACTAGATCTAAGTCTGTAAGGATAATTGTAAGGATAGTTTGGAACAACCTAAAGATGTTAGGCATAGTGCTCCTATCATTGAAGAGTGGGAGTCTGATAGTGTTGATGATTATGCGATTAGACCTTCAATTGAACAGAATAAACCTAGTTATGCTAAAATTGAAAATACTAGGAAATATGTTATTGAACAAAACACATATAGGCAAGCTGAAAACCTTAGGAAAAGTTAGAGTTCTAGGGCTGATAAAAGAAATTGGAATAGACTAATGACTCAGAAACTAGGAGATGATTTTGAGTTCAATAAGAAAGCTTGTTTTGTATGTGGAAGTCTTAACCATTTAATCAAGGACTGTAACTTTTATGAGAATAAAATGGTTAGAAAATCTGTGTTGAATAATATGGGAAGGGTTACTGGTCAAAGGAAAGTTAAACTAGTATGGAACAATGCTCAGAGGGTAAACCATTAAAACAAATTGACTCACCCACATCCTAAGAGGAATTTTGTTCCAACAGCAGTTGCAACAAAGTCTGGACTAGTGCCAGTTAATGCTGCTAAGCAAAGCTCTCCAAGAGCATCAACATCAATTAGTACTACCAGGCATATTAATACTGCTGCATCTAAACCAAGGCCGAATGCTACATGACCCATAAAATATTCTTACTATAAAGCACATTCACCATTGAGAAGGCCTTTTAACAAAAAATTAGCAGTCAAAACCAATAATTTTAATGAAAACATTTATACTGCTAAGCTTAATGATGTAACTACTGTTAGGCCAGAAGTAGTAGTTAGTACTGCTGAGGGAAAAAAGGAAAATGTTGTTAAGTCCTCAGCATTCTGGATTTGGAGACCAACAGGAAAAGTAATTGACCATATCTCCAAAGATAGTGGATCATACATGCCTAAAATATTTGACTATGTTGATCCTCAAGGAAGACTCAAGTCAGTGATGGCTTGGGTCCCCAAGAGAAACTAATTCTCTTATTTTGAGTGCAGGGTAATCCATAATATGCTTTACAGGATCAAGGAATTTTTAATAGTGGTTGCTTTAGGCATATGACTGGGAATAAATCCTACCTTACAGATTATCAAGACATTGATAGAGGATTTGTTGCATTTGCTAGAAGTCCTAAAGGAGGTAAAATTACTAAAAAAAGGTAAAATTAGGACTGGGAAATTAGACTTTAAAGATGTATACTTTGTAAAGGAACTTAAGTTTAATCTTTTCTCTGTCTCACAATGTGTTGAACAGACTAAGAAAAATAGTGTTCTTTTCACTGAGACTGAATGTCTTGTTCTATCTCCTGACTTTTAGCTACTTGATGAAAGTCAAGTCTTGCTTAAAGTTCCCAGACAGAACAACATGTATAGTTTTGATCTAAAGAATGTTGTTCCTTCAGGAAGTTTGACTTGTTTATTTGCAAAGGCTACAATAGATGAGTATAATTTATGGCATAGGAGGCTTGGTCATATAAACTTTAAAACAATGAACAAACTTGTGAGGGTAACCTTGTTAGAGGCTTACCTTCAAAGCTTTTTAAAAATAACCATTCTTGTGTTGCTTGTCAGAAGGGAAAGCAACACAAAGCCTGTTGTAAGACCAAGCTTGTAAGCTCTATCAGCCATCCCTTACAAATGTTGCATATGGACTTCTTTGAGCCAACATTTGTAAGGAGTATCAATCACAAGATATATTGGCTTGTTGTCACTGATGACTATAGTAGGTTTAGTTAGGTTTTCTTTTTGGCCACTAAGGATGAGACTAGTGGGATCCTTAAAACTTTTATTACTGGCATAGAAAACCAAATAAATCATAAGGTTAAAATCATCAGATGTGACAATGGAACTGAGTTTAAAAATAATGACATGAATCAGTTTTATGGGATGAAAGGGATTAAGAGGGAGTTTAGTGTTGCCAGAACTCCATAACAAAATAGAGTTGCTAAAAGAAAGAATAGGACACTAATAGAGGCAGCTAGGACTATGCTAGCAGATTCATTATTACCTACTACATTTTGGGCTGAAGCAGTTAGTACTGCTTGTTATGTTCAGAATAGGGTTTTAGTGACCAAGCCTCACAACAAGACACCTTATGAACTATTACATGGTAGACCACCTAGTATAAGTTTTATGAGACCTTTTGGGTGTCCTGTGACTATTCTTAATACCTTAGATCCCCTAGGCAAATTTGATGGGAAGGCTGATGAGGGGTTCTTGGTTGGATACTCTATAAATAGCAAGGCTTTTAGGGTATTTAACACTAGAACTAGGAAGGTAGAGGAGAACCTGCACATAAACTTTCTTGAAAACAAACCAAATGTTGCAGGGAGTGGTCCAGAATGGCTCTTTGATATTGATTCACTGACAAAATCTATGAATTATGAGCCAGTTACTGTAGGAAATCAAACTAATAGTGATGCAGGTATAGAGACAAATGTTAATGTAGGGCAAGCTGAATAGGAGAAAGCATCTGATCATGAATACATACTGCTACCACTTATGCTTTCTAATTCTCGACTCTCTTTAAGTTCTCAGAGCATAGATAATAAGGATGCTGATGAGGTATCAGGAAAAGGAGATGATGATGTAAGTCAAAGAAATGGTCAAGAAAAGAAAGTAGGAGTTACAAATAAAGAAGATGACCAGCATGTGCAAGATTTCAGAGCTGAATTGGATAGTTTGCTTGTTCAACAGAAAGAAGGTTATGCTAACAGCACTAACAGAGATAGTACTGCTAGTCCATCTGTTAGTACTGCTAGGCCAAGTATTAATACTGCCAGTAAAAATATTAATTCTAGTAGTCCAAATATTAATACTGCTAGTCCTATTCCTAATGATTCAAGTATGCAATCTTTGGAAAATAATGCATATTTGATGATGCATATGATGATAAAGAAGTGGGTGCAGAGGCTGACCTTAACAACTTGGAAACCAACATGAATGTCAGTCCTATTCCCACAACCAGAATTCACAAGGATCATTCCAAAGACTAGATCATTGGAGACATAAAATCAGCTACTCAAACAAGGAGGATGACTAAGATTTCTGAAGAATATGCTATGGTCAATTACATTAAAAAGTAGAGGAGAACAAATCACAAAGATTATCAAAACTGCCTATTTTCTTGTTTTCTCTCACAAATAGAACCCAAAAAGGTGATACAAGCATTAACAAATCCAAGCTGGATAGAAGCAATGCAAAAGGAGCTTCTGCAATTTAAACTTCAAAAGGTTTGGACTCTGGTGGATCTTCCAAAAGGCAAGAGGGCTATTAGAACTAAGTGGGTGTATAGAAACAAGAAAGATGAGAGAGGAATTGTAGTTAGAAACAAAGCAAGACTGGTTGCACAAGGTTATACCCAAGAAGAAGGAATTGATTATGATGAGGTTTTTGCTCTTGTTGCTAGGATTGAAGCAATCAGGTTATTTTTGGCCTATGCATCATTTATGGGACTTATTGTGTACCAGATGGATGTGAAGAGTGCCTTTTTATATGGTACTATTGAAGAGGAGGTGTATGTGTGCCAACCTCCTGGTTTTGAAGATCCACAGTTCCCTGATAAGGTTTATAAGGTAGAAAAAGCTTTATATGGTCTACATCAAGCTCCTAGAGCCTGGTATGAGACCTTGTCTACCTACTTATTGGAAAATGGATACAGAAGAGGCACTATAGATAAAACTTTGTTCATCAAGAAGGACAGAGGTGATATCCTGTTAGTACAAGTGTATGTTGATGATATCATCTTTGGATCTACAAAGAAGTATTTATGTGTTGAATTTGAGCAGATGATGTACAAGTGATTCCAGATGAGTTCTATGGGGGAGCTCACTTTCTTCTTAGGATTGCAAGTACAATAGAAGGAGGATGAAATCTTCATTAGCCAAGATAAGTATGTGGCTGATATACTGAAGAAGTTTGATTTAGTCACTGTAAAGGCAGCAAGCACTCCAATAGAGACTAACAAAGCATTGCTCAAGGATGAAGAAGCTAAGGATGTGGATGTTCGCTTATATAGATCATTGATTAGATTATTGATGTACTTAACAGCTCTCTAGGCAGTGCTTAATGTTCTACGGTTTGTCCTTGTTCAGGTTCAAGTTTACAACCACCAAAGACTTTACACCTTCATGCAGTCGGGGGTAGTGAAGAGGATCTTTATGATACTTAAAAGGACAGCCTTAAATTAGGTTTTGTAACCCTTTGGTATCATAGGTTTTACCAATTTGACTTAATAGCTTTTTCTGATAGTGATTATGCTGGAGCTAGCCTTGACAGGAAATCCACAACAGGAGGTTGTCAATTTCTTGGCAAAAGGTTGATTTCATGGCAATGTAAAAAGCAGACTATAGTTGCAAACTCTACTACTGAAGCAGAGTATGTTGCTGCTGCTAATTGCTGTGGGCAGGTGTTATGGATCCAAAATCAAATGCTTGATTATGGGTTCAACTTCATGAACACCAAGATTCACATTGATAATGAAAGCACCATTTGTATTGTAAAGAATCCAATGTTTCATTCTAAAACCAAGAACATTGAAATAAGGCACCATTTCATTAGAGATTCTTATGAGAAGAAGTTGATTCAAGTGATCAAGATTCACACAGACCACAATGTTGCAGATCTTCTCACAAAGGCTTTTGATGTTAGCAGGTTTAACTTTCTGATTGCTAGCATTAGATTACTTAATCTCTGAAGTATTGTTTGAGGGGAGGTTAATTAAGATTGGATGAAAGGGAATGTATCATTAAGCAGAAGTGGGTGAAGGGTCAGGAAATCCTACTGAACCCCAACATACATCCACAACTGTATCACTATTTAATCATGAACCAATCACTGTTCTATCACAATCTTAACCTAAAAAGACTCAAAAACCTAGTAAAGCCAAAAAGACCACTGAGATATTCAGTCTAGTAGACCTATTCACCTTGTTGCAGATAAGACTGTCTATAAGGAGTGGGAAGGCATAATGGAAAAGGGCTGCCACTACTATTTCTAGCTTAGAAGCAGAGCAGGATAGTGGTAACATAAATAGGACCTAATCTATGGCAACACTTAATGAATCTTTTCCTCAGGGAACTGGTTCAGGTAGTGGTCCCATGTGCCAAGATACCATATTGGGGGTGCAGAAGCTTAAACTAGGTTTGAGGCTGCATCTAAACAGTCCAATGATCCACCTCTCTCAAGAGTTAACACACTTGGAAGTGGGGAGGACATCATGAAACTAATGGAATTGATGGAACATTGTACAAAACTGTCTGAATTGGTAAGAAAAAGAAAAGAGAGATATAGTAAGCTGAAAAACATAAAGAGAGTTATGTGATAAAAACAGAAAGAGTGAATTGGTGAGAAAAAGAAATGAGAGATTTAGTGAGCTGAAAAACAGAAAGAGAGATTGTGAGAATCTAAATTTATGATAGAAATGCTTATTGGTACAGAATTGGAGTTGATACTGCTAGGCATAAACTTAACACTGCTAGTATTAAGTTAGTACTGCTAGGAATATCTTAATACTGCTGGGTAAAGTTAATATGACTGGACTTAAAGTTAGTACTGTTAGGCTAAAATTAGTACTAGTGGGTGACCATTAGCACTGTTTGAGGCATAACAGAATTTCCTTAATTAAATATAGCCGTTGCGAAATTTCCGCCAACAACTTCGTCTATAGGTTTGACTAATTTGGAGAATTCATAATCTTTCTATAAAATCATAAGCTTTCTTCAAAATAAGAATAAATTTCATTCAGTCGGTCAAATCTAAATCCTAAGTGCTCTCTATATAATCTTAATTAACTTTGGCAAGCTCACATACTCTCATTTACAAACATATCCCAGAACCCTAATCTAACTTCTCTCCATTAAATGGTAAATTTGGATTTCTGCGACAAGCACAACATGGTTTCCTACTTACAGAAGTCAGAAGGAAGTAAAGGATTTCATCAGATAATTGATTTTCTCACTACAAGTCACATTAGGTATGTCCTCACTGAAAGTCCAACTATCTATGTCTCCCTCATAGAACAGTTTTGGCAAACTGCTTCTGCAAGCACACTTAAGAATGGAGACATGGAAATCACTGCTACAATAGATGGGAAAGTCAAGGTTGTTTCTGAGGCATCTATTAGAAGACATCTTAAGTTAGAAGATTGTGTTGGTATTAGTACTTTGCCTACTTCAAATTTTTTTGAGCAACTTGCTTTAATATGGTATGTGTCCAATTCTGATAACTTAACTTTTCAAAAGAGACACTTTTCCCCTCAGTGGAAATTTTTTATTCATACCATCCTTCACTGCTTAAGTTCTAAGAAAACTGCTTGGGAACAATTTAGTAGCAATATAGCAACTGCTATCATTTGCTTGGCCACAAACAGAACCTTTAATTTTTCCAAATTGATCTTTGATGCCATGGTGAAAAACTTGGATAGTAAGACAAAATTTTGGATGTATCCAAGATTTATACAAATCTTTTTGAACAAGCACAAGAGATTTATTCTACCTCATAAAAGACTTTATATTGCTCCTACCCTTATACAAAAACTGTTTAGCAATATGAAAAGAGCTTCCAAGGGATATACTGGGGTAGACACTCCATTTTTTCAAACAATGCTTGTTTAGGGTCAGATTTTACAGGGTGAAGGATCAACAATCCTAGTTGAGTCCCATCACACACCCATCAGTGCTCCATCCACCTCTCAACCACCAACTTCACTACCCTCTATGCAAACAACCTATGTTGTTGAAGAAACTGATACCATGCCCCATGATTCACCTCTCCTAAGAGTTTACTCACTTGGAAGTGATGATGGTAGTATGACACTTAATGAATTGACGGTTCTTTGTACCACATTATCTAAGAAAGTGGAGACTTTAGAATCCGACTTAAAGCATACCAAACTGACATATGGTGCTGCTTACATTAAGCTCATCATGAAAGTGAAGCAGTTGAAACACAAAGTAAAGTCATGCAAAGCTAGAAGAAGGGTCAGACTTATTGTTTCAGAAGATGAAGATGAGTTGGAGGATCCTTCCAAACAGGGGAGGAAGATTTCTCAGATTGATAAAGATAAGGGAATTACCCTAGTACAGATGAGCACACAGACTTAGGGGAGGCATGAACATGATTTTGAGGAATATAATTTTGAGTTTATTGCTCCTGAAGAAGATTATATTGCTGAGCCCGATATTAGTATTGCTAATGTACTAGTTAGTAATGTTGAGCAAGATATTAGTATTGCCAGCCCTGAAGTTAAAACCGCTGCTGAAAGTTTAGTGTATATCAGAAGAAGTGCAACAAAAAGAAAAGATAAAGGAAAAGCTATTATGAAAGAAGCTTGTTAATACAAATAATGTCTAAAAACATTATTTATATTTTTCAACCTCTCGATGTTTTGATAATAACAAAATGTAAAAACGTTTATGATAAAAATAAACGTTTATAATTACTAACCGTAAAATTTATTTCTAAGATTAATCACTTAAGGTATGCATAAACAAATCATTAAACATGATTAGTGATTAAGAAAATATTTTTCTTAAACCTTATATTTCTACAAAAGTGTTTTTATAAAAATATAAAAACAAAATATTTATTTATAAAAAAATGTATTATTAAAATAATAAATTTAAAATCAGATTTTTCCCTCCAAAATGGAAGGTTTTAAAACAAATAACACCTTCCATAAAAACAGATAGGCCTGGCGGCCCCCTAATATATTTGGGACCGCCGGGACCGCCGCCAGCACAACGTCTCCTTTTGTCTCCTATAAATACTGAGCCACCCCATCTAAAAAAAACCTCTTGCCACAAATTTTCTCAGATCTATTTTTCTCTCTTCTTTCTTTCTTTCTAAAACACATATCTTAATCACTAACATACCTTGATCTTGT
>BQNB010084490.1:5623-16950 GCA_026074375.1 Tanacetum coccineum | reverse complement strand
ACCAAAATTTCAAATATGTCATTCTAATGGTTTTTCAAAACTGCTTATTTGATGATGATTGTGTAGAATTATCTTACACAAGTATGGATTGATTCACTTAGAGTCTTAGAGAGAGAGAGGTGGTTAGATGAACACTTAGAGAGAGAAAGAAAAATGACAATCTTTGCTTAAGTGAAAATGTGACAAATGAACAACCAACGCCCTCTCCATGTGTGGAGAGGGTTTATATATGCCTAGTATAACCGGCCATGGGCTTGTGTTATGGGCTTACTATGTATCTTTGGCCCAATTATCTTTCTAACTATTACATAAAATTGTCTAACTATTACAAAGACTCATGAGATCGATAATGATCGTCACTTTACTAAAAACTGAATTCCTAACAATCTCCCCTTAAGGGATGAACGTTGAGATCTCATAACTGATCAACACTTTCTGTATTTCTAACAATCTCCCCCTAAGGGGTGATCATAGAGATCTCTCCTTGTGCCTTTATCATTAATCGTTGAAGCTTCTTGTCTTGATCTTGAGTCCTTTTTGTGTAATAGTTGATCTTTTGTCTTGCTTCTTTGCGTAGTGTTCTTTGACTTTAGGCTTGAGCTTGTTCCTTTATCTTGACTTGTATGTGAATATGTGATCTTGAGCACCTTGAGGTCATCAACCAAGCATAATCTCTTATCATTATCTAGTGATCTTTTGCCATCTTGTGAACTTTGCCATCTTATGAACTTGTGACTTCTGGACCGACATGTTTATACCTTTCTTGATAAGTTATCTTGAATAGCTTTAATAATGCATCTTTCTTAAGGTTCTTTAACTATAACACTTCGTTAGGTATCAGAGTAGCGGAAGTCTTGAAACATGTACTTGAGCTTTCATGATGTCTTTATGTTTGTCGGTCAGGTATGAGCATGTGGCTATGAATCTTGCGAGTCAGCTGGAACCAGGTACCTCCATGACCATGTTTGTCGGTCGGGTATGAGCATGTGGCTATGAATCTGTAAGTTAGCTGGAACCAGGTACCTCTATGACCATCTTTATGTGAATCTGCAATAAAACAGTTAGCAATAAAGCTAGGGGGACCGACATTATAGATAGATATGGAATTCGCCCGTGGTTGGTTGGAGTAAACCTCTGAATCCGTGAGGATCGACCTGTGATCAAGTAGATTCAATTTAAGAAGAATATCCTTGACAGGATTTCCAGCTGAAATATTGAATCTTTCTAACACATATGTATTTGATTTATCGTACTCAGCATGTTCTCTTTATCGGAACATCTCAAAGCAGACAACACGATAAGAGTGAACCAGTGAGTTACCGTCTCACCGATTGAATAGAAAAATTGATTTGAAAATATATCGACGTTTCACTTGCTAAAATGGTTTTGTGACACATCGAGAGTGTTAATCATTTCAAAACGTTTCATCATTATTTAATCGTCCTATTCATATTCTGGAACAATTTTGGTTCTTGTAGAATCACACCATCGTTTCTTTCCAGTTGTCACAAGTTTGATTCGTATAGCATCGTACAAGTCACCTACCATAATTTAACACGCGGCGGAAGGGACATTAGGGTGTTAATTCATAGTACAAAATCATAAGTAATAAAGAACTACTCAAAAGAGACGTTTGCAACATTGTTCCCTTCATAAAAATTCAGATTTCGAAACTTTGTCCCAATGGATTGATACTTAAATTACATGACAAGCTTTTAAAAGAAAACACAACCATAAGTAATTGTATTTTTGAGGAATGGAACATAAAACAAGTCAACAAAATAATTTAGCGAAGACAGCTCTCCTAGTGTGCCTCCATGTCACTTCAAACCTGAGTAACCTGAGATATAATCTTGCTTTAAAAAGTCAACGAAAACGTTGAGTGAATTCATAGACTTTATATGAAATAATTTTAAAATAAAACAACATAAACACAAAACTAATACATATAACACTTATTTCAAAAGAAACACTTAACAATTAAGTCATGCACCAAATATACGTGGAACGGAAGGACCAATGATCATCGAAGCTGAAATAGGAGGGCACTTCGTACACCAAATATACGTGGACAGGGGTGCGTCCTCAGAAATTCTATACGAACATTGCTTCATCAGGCTCCGGCCAGAAGTAAGAAGCCAGATGGTCCCAGCTACCACATCACTCATAGGATTCAGTGGAGAAACCATTTGGCCGATAGGCCAGATTTCCCTACTAGTAAGGATAGGTGACGAAGATCATTCCACCTCCGCATGGATAAACTTCATGGTTATCAGGTCACCATCTCAGCATAATGGAATAATAGGCAGAACGGGCATAAGAAAGATCCGTGTCGTACCATCCACGACACACGGAATGTTAAAATTCCCGGTAAAAGGAGGAACGGTAACGATACGAAGCAACAGAGCCATCCCGATGGAATGTGCAATGATCTCCAGACCTAGCACACAACACCCCGTGACCAGTCAGGTGTTGGAGGAGAAGATAAAAGTGGCCATTCATCCTGAATACCCCGAGCAGATAATAGCCATAGGATCTACCCTAACAGAAAAAGAATACAAAGAACTATGAGCTTTGCTCAGACAAAACCTGGATGTTTTTGCCTGGAAGCCAACAGATATGACAGGCGTCCCGTGGCACATGGCGGAGCACCGCCTAAATGTACGAGAGGGACGCCCACCTGTCAGACAAAAGAAAAGGAGGCAAGCGTCGGAAAGAAATAAAGCGATCAAGGAGGAAGTGGAAAAATTGGTAGATGCCGGAATCATGAAAGAAGTCCACTATCACAGCTGGCTATCCAACCCGGTCATGGTCAAGAAACACGATGGGAGTTGACGAATGTGTATGGATTTCAAAGATCTAAACAAAGCATGCCCTTAGGATGGTTATCCCTTGCCGGAGATAGATTGGAAAGTAGAGTCTCTCTGCAGATACCCTTTTAAGTGCTTCCTGGACGCATACAAAGGGTACCACCAAATCAAAATGGTAGAGGAAGATGAAGAAAAAACAACATTCATTACGAGCCAAGGGATATTCTGTTACACAAAGATGCCGTTCGGCCTAAAGAATGCCAGGGCAACCTATCAACGCTTAGTAGACAGGGCATTCCAAAAGCAGATCGGACGTAACCTGGAAGTGTATGTCGACGACTTGGTCATAAAAAGCCATACGGAAGAATAAATTATCCGAGACATAGTAGAAACATTCAAAACTCTCCGGCAAATAAATATGAAGCTAAATCCAAAAAAGTGCACCTTCGGAATGCAGGAGGGGATGTTTTTGGGCTACAAAGTAAACACTGAAGGACTGAAAGTATGCCCAGATAAAGCAGACGCGGTCCTTAGCCTACCGTCTCTGGGATGCCTTAAGGACGTACAAAAGCTGAACGGGAAACTCGCAAGTTTAAACAGATTTATGTCAAAATCAGAGATCAGCGGGAGGATGCTAAAGTGGAAATTTAAGCTAGAAGGATATGACATCCAATACAGGCCAAGGACATCGATCAAAGGACAAATATTGGCAGATTTTATCGTAGAGCGACCGAATGAAGAATCCTCGGACGAACCCATGGCAGAGCCAGAAGAATTACCGGAAACATGGACTTTGTTTATAGATGGGTCATCCTGTATAGATGGTTCCAGAGCCGGGCTGATATTGACAAATCCGGAAGGAGTTGAATTCACGTACGCCATGAGATTTAGGTTTGAGGCTACCAACAATGAAGCTGAGTATGAAGCATTAATAGCCGGTCTCCGGATCACAGAACAAATGGGCGTAAAAAAACTTCAAGCAAACGTAGACGCTCGCCTTGTAGCAAACGAGGTCAATGGCTCTTACATAGCAAAGGAGTCAGGTATGGTTCAGTACTTGAAAAAAGTAAAAACGCTCGCAAGTAACTTCAAAGAATTCTCCATCAAACAAGTACCGCGGAGCGAAAACAAGAAGGCAGATGCCCTAAGCAAGATTGCATCTACAAGCTTCACACACCTCAGTAAGCAAGTACTTGTGGAGGAATTAAAGGAAAAGTCTATACATGAGAAGGAAGTTCTCGCTATAGTGGAGGAGGAAGGGAAAACATGGATGACACCCATATGCGAATACCTTACAAAGGAAATCCTTTCGCAAGACAAAAAGAAAGCCAGGGTGGTACATCGCAAGGCATCCCGGTATACCATGATCAATGGAACTTTATACAATAAAATTTTCTTGGGACCGTGGCTCCGGTGCGTCGGACCACTTCAAGCAAACTACATCCTTAGAGAAATACACGAAGGATCCGGTAGCATGCACTCTGGTCCTAGATCCGTGGTCGCCAAGGCCATCCAGACAAGATATTACTGGCCAACAATGCATACGGATGAGCGGAAACTAATAAGGGAATGCAATGACTGCCAAGTCCATCGTCCCATTCCGAGAAATCCGCAACAAAACTTAACCGCCATTACGTCTCCGTGGCCATTCTATAAATAGGGGATCGACATAGCCGAACCCTTCCCGGAGGGACCATGCAAAATCAAGTTCTTGATCGTAGCTATTGACTACTTCACCAAATGGATTGAAGCAAAGCCTGTTGCGACTATCACGGGCAATCAAGTGAAGAAGTTCGTAAAGGGAAATATTTGCACGGTTTTTATGTAGAGAAACGACCGAATGAAGAAATCCCCGGAATGCGAAGAACTTCGTAGTGCGACACAGAGCGCAGTAAGGATACTCAATGCCACACTGAACACCAATGGCTTTGTTTTACAGACAGAGTCAGTTCCTTGGATTAGTCTGGGTTTGGATCCGTGCTGATATTGACAAGTTCTCAAGGAATGAGGATGATAAATTGCAACAGCTATGCCGTTGATGTTTGTAGTTTGGAGGTGAACGCTGCTTCGAAGTGAGCGTCTGAATGAGAAGCACCATGTAGTGTACGCTCTCTTGTGTCTCCAGAACTTGCAGCAATGTGGGTCTGTATAGAGAAAAACTTTTCTAGAGAAGCGAATCGTTAGGACTCTCGTGCTTGTATAGCAAAATAGGTCAATGGCTCTTACGTAGAGAGACTCAGGTAATCGAGTATGAGGGTTCAGTACTTGTATAAAACGTCTTGTAAAAGCTGGTGGGAATTGAGCGCAAGTAGAACTGAGAGTAAGGATTCTTACGCATCAAACATAGTGCGTTGGGTGAGATAAACATTTTCATCGGAGTTGAGATCTTTGAATCGCTTTTGATATAACCAGACATTTCGGGGGTAAACATTCAGTGCTATTGCGGAAGTCAGCATAAGTCATCTGTTCCTAATAAGATTTGTGAGCCAATTTTAAAACTCATTGAGAATTAACATATCCTCGATATCATTTATCCGAAGTCGAGAAAAGTCACCTTCCTTGAATCTGTATGGTACGTTATTAGCTCTTCTCACTACAATCTCTTCCAAGTACCCGTATCCATGTTTCCTCATTACCGAGACATGAGTGACTGCTAGAATACGCTTTGTTGAATACACATATCCTCTTGATTGAATGCCTCATGCATAAGCATAGAAGGACTTACGTTGTTCTCTTCAATGTGAAATACCCCATAACGCATACTTATCAAAAGCAACCTTAACAGGACACCATATGTTTGGAACCACGTCTTCAATGCCTGGTAGATCATATTTCGTGGCCTTTGTATTTGTAGTAGACGTCGTGTATGTCATAGTCGAGATTCCTCCTTGAAGATACTTGAGATCATTGTTGATGAAGAATTTGAATGGTACTTTTGGAGTTTACAAGGAGGGACAAGGAAGGGGTTTTTGAAAAGATCAAATGGATAGTCACCACCTTCAAGGATTTTCCCTTTCAATGCTATTTCGGAGAGAGCCTTGTATACATTCTTTCAAATTCATATTCTAGTTTCAGCATAATTGGTATCGTTGTTGTACCCTTTTGAGTAGTCTGATTGCTTGTCCTAGTAGGATTTTATTGAGTTGGTTAATTCTCAATTTTCAGGCCATTACAAGACAATGGAAGAGAAGTCTATTGGATGGTCCTCTTTTGATTATAGTGCGCTCAATTCATCAAAGTCCTTCAACGATTTATCAATAGGATTAGAAGCTGCTAGATTCATCAACCACATGAGGTGGTGTAGGTTTCTTGAACCAGTCACGTCTAGAAGCAGTCTCATCCCTTGGTTCATCTTCATTATCACCCAGATTCCCTGCCTGATCTTGTTTTGGCATCGTCTGAATCCACAACCTCAAACCTCGGTTACCTTATGATTGATCATACTTTCTGTAGTTTTCGGGTTGAGACCTTGGTGCTCTCTGGGAACGGACGGACGTTAGATAGAATCTTTCTTTTTCAGGACCTGTGGTTGGTCTCAACATCTTTGCTCGTCTTTCATCTTCTTTAAACTCGGTCTGATCAGTGGATGGGTTCTTATCGTTATCATTGTCTTTTCGGCCACGCTTCAATGATATACATCATAAGAATAGAGAGAAAATCGTTGTCCGAGAGCGTAATAGTTTTTCACAAAACCATCATGAGCAATCTCGGTGGTTCGGGACGCCGTCAGAATATATTCACTTAGTCTCTCCTTTTATACGAGAAGGAATATTCTTTAACTCAAAGTCCGTATGTGAGGAAAGCAGCCTCATAAGTAATTTTGGTTCGAGAAGACACCTTTGCTAGAGTAACTCTCATCTCGTGATTCGTTAATCAACTTTTCGATCAAAGGTGGGAGCGAAGTTAGACATTCACTTGGCAGAATCTGAGGCCTGTTCGATCCTTTACATTGCTCTTTGTTTTCTTGTCGGGGTGACTATGTAAGGAAGTTCATGAATTTCTTACTCTTGGGTTTCTCCCAACCTTGTGTCTTGATGTTCATCAACTAATGATGTCACTTGAGTGTGTAGAGGGTACCTTCTTTAAATTACACAGCAACTTCTTGTTTACAATGTGTTATTCTATCGTTGGTCGAATAAGACTGATGCGTAGTCAGGTAGGGTAGATAGAGGTTTTGTGTTTCAATTGTAAGCGGAGGGGGGTGTAGCCTGTATTTGGTTGTTTGTGAGTGGAAGGTGTGTGAATGATTGAGGAATGTTTGTGGAAAACCGTTTGATGATTACAGGGATAACCTGAAACTTGGTATTGTAAGGAGAGTGGGTCTTGTGCTTGAGTTCTAGGACTTCATGTGTGGACTATGAACATCTAGTAGAGATACTATTTCGCATCAGTTTGAGGGAATATATGATAAAATTTAGGAGGAAATTTAGAGTGCCAAGTCAGTATGATGCGAGAAGAATGTAACAGGATCTTCTGTCTCTTCTTTGGAATAGTAGATATTGTCACATGGGCATCTTCAACAACTTGTTCTTGAGTAGTCTCTAAATTTTCATTCCCTTGTTGAGCTTTAGTCATTTCAACATCATTACCCTCACCTTGACATTCTTTGTGCCAGAGTCTCAGTGGGTTTATTCTAATCTTGCATTCTACATTTATCATCAAAATAGGTCGGTAGTTTCGTTAGTATCATCCATTCCTTGGTTTTTCTTCCTTTTCATCTTTCTCATCTTCATATTCATTTTCTTGATCAAACTCCTCTTCTTCTTGATCATCATCGTCAGATTCTTCATCTTGCTCCAAATTCAATTCTTGCTCTTCACTTTCATTCTCTTGCTCACTTTCATCATTACTTGATTCTTGTTCATTATTGCTATCGTCTTCATCATTACCCCAAGACTCAGATTCACTCTCAGTTGAGTCATCTTTTGTCACATCGGGAACCCCTGGTTTATCACCAGTTCCTTCACTTGTGATAGTAGGAGTGATCTTTTCAACACTTGGTGGATCTTCGGCAATCATACCAGAACCACTCGGATGTATCTTGTGGAAGTATCCTAAGCTTTTCTTTTTTACTTTCTTCATTTAAGCTTTTTCAGACAAAGCTACTTCAGATAACAGCTTTATTCCTTTTCCATGAGCTACATCTACCTTTTCTTTTTTCCTTTCTTTTTGACTTTGTTTCCACAGGAGGCTCTATGATGACGATACCTGTTGCTGGCTTAGAAGCAGACTTTTGGCAGCGTTGTCTTCAATCTTTTGCCCACTTTTGACAGGTTCTTCACTCCTGGGAATAGCGCAAGTTTCCCCCCACACCCCCTACACACACAACCCCTTATTATCAATTTGAATCTGTAGTAAGGTGTAATGCTTGTATTTGCAATTGCAGAATGATGCGGTATACACTTCAGGGACATCAGCAGTGATGAGAAATGCAGGATAGCATTGAGTGAGTACAAGTGCATCCAGAACTACTTGAAATGTTTCTTCTTTTGGTTTCAATCCTCGAGGGATTCTTCCATTGCATTTTCCAATGTCAAGTCGATTCTCTTTGGGAACAAGTTCAAGATCAAGCTTGGTTTGTTGAGCAGTGATGGAAGTTATGATTCTGTTAAGAGTTGTCACATACAATTTATATACAAGCAAATATATATAGTACAAAGACAATCTTGATCATGATTCCATATTATTGATGCAACACAAGGTTTACTACAGGGGATACGCAAACAAATACAAGGCAACAAATTGATACACCTACACACAATGTAAAGAATTGATTACCACATGTTAACATGATACCAACACAGACATATAACAACATTTAGGACCATATTACAAACTAATGAAATCAAGGCAAACACTTAAGATTTCTAAGGAAAATTATACCTAACTTAATCACTATATGACAAGATAAGGTTAAATTACACTTAGATAAGGTTATAAGGTTGAATTACCAAGATTACTAGATTAATTTACTTAGAAAAAAAATCAAGTATAGATTGCCTATGTAAAGTGTATAGATCGCCTGTTTAAAACTGTATGTATTGATCGCCTAAATAAAACATGTGTATAGATCGCCTGTAGTACTTAAGCATGTATTGATCGCCTGTTTAACTTAAGTATGTATAGATCGCCTATGTATTTATGTATTGATCGCCTGAACAAAAATCATGTATTGATCGCCTGTGTTATCATATATGTATAGATCGCCTATGTAATGGTGTATTGATCGCCTGTTAAATGTCTTAAGTATAGATCGCCTATTAACTTTGCATGTATAGATCGCCTGAGTAATCAAGAGTGTATAGATCGCCTATGAAGTTTAAATAATGTATAGATCGCCTATGTTAAACATTTTCCAAGCAATTTTCACTCTTTTAAGCATCTAAGTTCACTCAATCATGATCATATGGCCTCTATGAGTCATCATAACACTTTTATATCATGACTTTACCAAAAAATTCTCGACATATGTCTTGTTCGACCCAAAAGACCACGAACACCCCACATATTCAAGATTTCCACATATTTGTATGGTTAAGAACATTCAAACACTCACAATCAATCTTATAAGTAGTTCTAATCCCAAACCCACAACTTTTTCAAGTTTTAACCCATTTTCAAATATTTTGAATTCAAGAATCAATCAAAACACATAAAGGAGTTGGCCTTATTAAAAACTGTTAAAGCCACACAATCTAGACCCCTATATGTCCAAAACCCCTCAATCAATTTAACTTTTCATCTTTTCAAGTTATAATCCACGGTTTGGTCAGATATATGGGTATTGTATCATTCAAACGTATGTACCTTAAGATTCAAACGAGTATAGAGCAATTTCTTAAAGTCTTGAAAATCAATAATGGAAGGTTTTATAGTTTATGTGTTGTTCGAGTGAGAGAGAGACGAGACAAGGAGGAAAGGGGGTGTTTTTGTTTAAAATCCTTTTTGGGTTTTTGACAAAAATGCCCCCTAGGGTTTAATGGCACTTCAACTTCTCTTAAAAACTTATCCTAAGGCAAACATAATTTTAGCAAATGGCAAAACTAGTCCCTAACGTTTAGTAAACAAGAAAATGTGTCACATATTGCATTCATACCCCAAAAAGATTAAACATATAGCAAATAAAGCTCGATTGAGTTGAACTTAATCAACTCCCCTTTAATTATTCACCCAACACCATTAAAATCTTTTCTGATTGACACCTTATTAATTATAAAGAAGATGATTTTGACAGTTTCTCCGCCTCAAATAATGACCTGTTTTCTATTAAAAGAGCTGTAGTCGTTATTTGATGGATCAAAATTGTCTTAGAAAAATGATGATTTGATGAATTTGAAAGATGATTATTGTAGATTTTGAAAATCAACACCCAAGAAAATAAGATTTCTCTTATTTTGACACATAAGCGCACTGACACGTACACTTACGGATTATAAGAAGCACGGGTTGTGATGCAAAATAATCACAAGCATTTGAATGAATATAAAGTAATTCATACCCGAGAAAAATAAATTTCCTGTTGTGAGGTCAAGTTGTCTTTTTGACGACATACTTGCCTTGAAGATGATGACCGAGTTGCTATCTGAAATAATAGCAAGCCATTTTGGCTTGTTTTGAAAGCTTTTGAAACTTCTGCTCAAACTTCATTTACAGCCTCGAATCATTAATAAATGACATTTCTAAGGCCGTAAATGTTATCGATTTTCAGAAGACATGCCAGAGATACATATTTTTATACTTTTCTGATTTAAAAAATTTTTCTTTTGTTTTTGTAAAATTTTATAAAAGGAAAATCTTTTGGGAATTTTTATGTTTTCATATATACATATAAACAGGATATGAGTTACCACCATCACTCGTCCGTTTCCTCTGCCAGACATTTCAACGTTTCTGGAGACATGTTTTTCATACCAAGCTTATCGATTAAGAAGTTAAATCTCTCTCGAGGCAACGGTTTAGTAAAGATGTCAGCCAGTTGGTATCCAGTCCGGACAAAGTATAGCTCCACGATTCCATTCTCCAATTGCTCCTTTATGAAATGGTAGTGAATATCGATGTGCTTAGCTCTTGAATGTTGAACATTGTTGCAGGATAAAGCAATCGCACTCTTGTTATCGCAGTACAGAGGGATCTTATTGAATTGAAAGCCATAATCTGTTAGCTGTGAACGCATGTGAGCAACACCCAGATAAGGCAATATATTTAGCCTCTATACTCGATATGGCAGTGCTCTTTTGCTTTTTGGACGACCAGCTAACAAGTTTATCACCTAAGAACTAAGCGCTTCCAGATGTACTACGTCTAGTATCTTGACACCCCGCATGATCGGCATCTGCATAAGCTGTGAGTGACATATCGGTATCCTTCGAGTACCATAGTCCCATGTTAATGGTTCCGTTAATGTATCGAAAGATCTGTTTCATCGCTTGTAAGTGCTTTTTGGTAGGCTTAGCCTGACACTGGGCACATAAGCAGACAGGATAGTTAAGGTCAGGTCTACTGGATGTAAGGTACATT
>BQNB010084489.1:0-28740 GCA_026074375.1 Tanacetum coccineum | reverse complement strand
CGATCACGAACTTAATCCTAATTTTCAATTCACGCCTCGTTGGGAAACGACCCGGGAAGGTTTTTTTAGGGTTTTTGCTTTGGAATCTCTTTAAAAGCCTTACGGAATACTTATCTCTCTATTATTGATCTTATCCTTATTATATATTTATATTTTATTATATTTATATATATTAAGCGACGAGTCACTTTGCGATCCATGATTTCGACTGGTTCCTCGACGAATTGAGGCTTGTCATCAAAATGAAGTCCATCCAACGAAATGGCTAATGGTTCGTCGGCATAGCACTTTTTCAAGTTGGATACATGAAATGTATTGTGAACCCTGCTCAGCTCTTCAGGAAGCTCAATCTTGTATGCAACGGATCCAACCTTTTCCAACACCTTAAACGGTCCAACGTACCTAGGGTTTAACTTCCCCTGTTTGCCAAAACGTACGACCCCTTTCCAAGGTGAAACTTTAAGCATAACTTTATCCCTAACTTGGAATTCCATCGGCTTACGCTTTAAATCGGCGTAACTTTGCATCCTTTGCTTGATCTGGATGATCTTCTCTGTTGTTTCTTAAACTAATTTCGGACCAGTGAGTTGCGCTTGTCCAACCTCGGCCCAACACACAGGTGAACGAAACTTTTGACCGTAAAGTGCTTCAAATGGTATAGCCTTGATGCTAGCGTGATAGCTATTGTTATATGAGAACTCGACTAATGGCAAATTGTTAACCTAACCTTTTCCAAAGTCGATCGCACAAGCACGCAGCATATCCTCGAGAGTTTAAATAGTCCTCTCTCTTTGCCTGTCTGTTTATGGATGGTACGCAGTACTCATATCCAGGCTAGTACCCAAAGCATTCTGAAGTGACCTCCAAAAATGTGATGCGAACCTAGGGTCACGATCACAAATAATCAAGAGAGGTATTCCATGCCTCGTGACAACCTCCTTTAGGTATGTTCTTGAAAATTTATCCATAGGATCAGTCTCTCTCATCGGTACGAAGATTGTAGACTTAGTGAGTCGGTCAACAATCACCCAAATGGTGTCGTATTCTTGTGACGACTTAGGAAGCTTAATGACAAAATCCATAGTGATGTTATCCCACTTCCATTATGGTGTATCGGGTTGTACCAACAATCCTGATGGCCTTTGGTGTTTTGCCTTGACTTTAGCACATGTCAGACATTTGCTAACATAGGTGGAGATGTTGGCCTTCATATTGGGCCACCAATATAGCTTCTTCATGTCCTGATACATCTTCTCAAAACCCGGATGGATAGAGTATTTGGACTTGTGGGACTCGTGCATAATCACGGTCCTCAGATCACCATAACATGGCAACCAACTCCTGCCGTTGAAGCATAGAGTTCCATCCACGCGGGGTTCTAACTTTTCCGTTCTAAGTTTCTTTGGATCCTTAGAATTTTCAATCAACATACCTCCAACATCTTCATTCTTGATGTTCTCTGGTTTCCGTGCTTCAATCTGAGCATTCAGGATTTGTTTAGGAAGATCCAAGCCAATAGTCATGACTAAGGCTCGAACTCTTAATGGTTTACTCCGCTCCTTCCTGCTCAAAGCATCAGCAACAACATTCGCTTTCCTCGGGTGGTAACGGATCTCACAGTCGTAATCACTGAGCAGTTCTAACCAACGACGTTGCCTCATATTTAGCTCCTTTTGATTAAGAATGTGTTGTAGACTCTTGTGATCTGTGAACACCGTACACTTGGTTCTGTACAAATAGTGTCTCCAAAGTTTCAGAGAAAACACTACCGATCCAAGTTCTAAATCATGAGTTGTATAGTTCTTCTCATGAATTTTTAATTGGCGTGATGCATAAGAAATTACTTTCTCTCTTTGCATTAATACAGCACCCAATCCCTTATGCGACACATCCCAATAGACTACAAAATCTTTGCTTCCCTCAAGTAAAGCCAGAATTGGCGCACTACACAACTTCTGCTTTAATAACTGGAAGACGGCTTCCTGCTTGTCTCCCTAATCGAACTTAACTCCTTTCTGAGTAAGCTTGGTCATCGACTTGGCAGTCTTCGAAAATCCTTTGATTAATCTTCGGTAATACCTAGCGAGACCTAAGAATTGGCGAATCTTCATTGGCGTTTTAGGAGATTCCCAGTCCTTTATGGATTCGATTTTGGCGGGGTCCATGTGAATGTGAATGCCTAGATATCAATCACCGTAGGCTATGAATTATACTTAGGAATCACAAATTCCGTTAGAGGAAACTTAGCATAACTTTATTCTTAAGCAATTCTAGAACTACCTTAAGGTGTTCTTCATGTTCCTTCTTGTTCTTGGAGTAGAAAAGGATATCGTCAATAAAGAAATCACAAATTTATCCAAAAATGGCTTGCACACATGGTTCATGAGGTCCATAAATACCGCTAGAGCATTCGTTAAGCCAAATGGCATAACTTGGACTCGTTAATGACCATTCCCGAGTCGGAATGACATTTTTGGTAATATCCTTCTTTCCCGTTTCAAAGCTGGTTGCAATAAACTGGTCGCAGGTCTATCTTAGAATAAACACTGGATCCTTGTAGTTGATCAAACAAATTGTCGATCCTTCGGAGTGGATAACGATTCTTCACTATCAGCTTGTTCAGTTCCCGATAGTCAATGCACATTCGAAATGATCCATCCTTCTTTTTGACAAACAAGATCGGAGCTCCCCAAAGTGAGGAACTGGGTCTTATAAAGCCCTTGTGAGATAATTCTTTCAGTTGCTCTGACAACTCTTTCATTTCAGAAAGTGCCAATCGATAAGGTGCCTGTGCTACAGGTGCAGCATCAGGTATCAGATAGATTTGAAATTCCACTTGTCGAGTTGGAGGAAGACCCAGCAAGTCCTCAGGGAATACATCAGGAAAATCTCGAACTATCAGTATGTACTCAAGTTGCTTCTTCTTTGACTTATCTTTTGTCTCCTTTGTAGTAACGTTTGCCAAAATGACTTGACATCCTTTTAGCAAATATTTATGAGTTTTGGTGCACGAGATGATGTTCAAACGAGTCTCGTTTCCCTGGTTACTTCTGTCACCGCGAACGATTAGAGTTTCATTTCCCCAAGGGATGCGAACGATCTTCTCGATACACATAATGATCGCTTGGTACTTTGCCAACCAATCCATACTAATTATTGCGTCGAAACTACTAAGTTCTACGGGCATTAAGTCTATGTTGAATGGGTGGTTCAAGAAGTTTAATGTACACCCTTAAGGATAGTGTTCAACCCAATTATTCTCCTATCGGTTAGTTTAACGTCATAATAGTGATCTAATGCAGTTGGTGTGATATCAATTTGGGAACTAAATGTAGTAGACACAAAGCTCCTATCAGCACTAGTATCAAATAAGACAGAAGCATGGCGGTTATTTAGAAGGAACATACCCATTACGACGTTAGATTCGGGGTTTGTCCCTACACGGTGTACCACATACACTTTCGCTGGAGCATTGCCATTTCCAACTTGGTTACCATGGTTGTTGTTGTTCTTTAGTTTTGGACATTCCCTCTTAAAATGTTCTTGGGCACCACATTCATAACAAGTAGGCTTCTGACCTGTCCCAGTACCCTTTTGGTTATTAGCCGTGTTGGCATTAGCAGGACTCCTGCAATCACGGGCCAGATGGCCAACTCGATTGCACTTGTGGTATTTGGGAGCACACATGCCATCGTGGTGATAATTGCACTTAGAGCATAGTGGTTTAGATCCCCCCGTATAGCTTCTTCTCACCAGTCCTTGTAGCATAAGCCTTGCCGGTGTTCTGCCTCTTGTTTTGTGGTTGTTGTTGTTGTTGGTTATTATCTTGCTTTCTCTTCTTCTCTGTCTAACGATCAACAAAAGTATGGATTTTCTTATCCATTAGTTCGGTTGTGATTTCAACTGCTTCTTGCATTGTCTTTGGTTTAGACGCCACTACACTCCCATGAATCATTGTCGGGTGAAGACCATCGACATATTTTTCAATTTTATCAGATTCTTTGAGAAACATCCTCCCGCACAACAAAGCCAATTCCTGAAAGCGTTGGGTATAACTTGTCAAGTCAGTACCCTTCACCTTCAGATCCCAAATCTCTATTTCCAGTTTCTTGATTTCATTTCGAGGACAGTATTTGTCAGTCATCATCTTCATGAGTGTTTTCTAAGGCATACCGTAAGCGGCATCATGACCAACTGTCTTGACATGAGTGTTCCACCATGTTAAAGCAACTGAATGGAGAGTGCAAGTAGCAAACTTGACTTGATTCTTAACTGTACAATTACTGATGTGGAAAACAGACTCCATTCTTTCAAACCATTGAGATAGACCGGCAACTCCTTCTGTGCCTTTGAAGTTTAATGGTTGACATTTGAGAAAGTCAGTGTAAGTACATTCACGGGCAGTTCGTTCTGTCCTTCTAACACCCGTTCCTGAATTATGGCTATCATCGCCATTCGTATTTCTGTCAGCATCACGTGCTGCCAAAGCGGCAGTAACGCCTTGGTCAATCATTTCCTGAAGCTAGGCATTAGTGACAGATGTGGTGTTGGTTGTTTCTGGGGCTGTGTTTGACCTCGTGGCTCTTTTTGGTGCCATTTTCTTCAATCACAAGAAAATATAATACCCGTTAGATTTCGCAAAATCATAACCATGACATGACATATACACAATAAGTAAAGAGAGATCACAACACACAGTGAAATATAAACAGGTTTGAATTTAACAATGGTGTTAGCTAATCGACATTCATTCATAATAAATTCGATTACAGACATGACATAATACACCATTCTTATTTAATTAGAAATCTACAGGATTGGTTTCAGATACAAAATGATCAAACGGTTAGGTTACAGATAAATATACAACCTAAAGCATACTAGGGGGGGGGGGTTTATTGGTAGGGGGACATCGGGGGGAGTTACCTGCTTCTACTTAGTAGGCTGTACAAAATAACTAGCCATAACATGATCTATGAACTGCTACCAGCCTCCTCTGGTGCATCAGGCTATGCCAGACCCTTAGCGGGTCCCTACTGACTCTCGAACTCTATCATCTGGGTCTGAAGTCTCTTCAGCAGCTTTAGTGCCTTAATGATTTATGCCTATCTCTTGCGGTCCGCTGCCAGTAACTCTATAATAGCCGCTTGTCTCCTGTGGTCCGCTGCCTGCAACTTTATAATCGCTACATGCTGACCCAATACAGTAGTACGCAGTGACATAACCTCTGAACGAGCAAGATCACTAGCGTCATGTGAATCATCCCAATCTCTGAGCATCCTACCTCTCTCTCCATCAGTAGAGCTGTACGAGCATGTGCACGCCTATCCATATATAGCATGTTGAGCCGACCAGCCATTAGTTATCGCTTAGTCTGCTCATCATCCAACCTCACATAGATCTCGTCTGTGTCTTGCCTAACCCTAGTGGCAAACTCTGTCATCCGGGTTTACCTAGTCTTTATGGTCATCAGTTCGTGGGTGCCCTTGGCTTGTACTACCGCATTCACTATGTTGTCGGTGATACATAACACGACATCTCTCTCTAGATCATGCCTAATCTTCCTATCCATAGTTGCAACAAAACCATAGTCTGCCCTAAAACCTTTAGTGAGTCTAGCGGCAGCAGCAGACAAGCTCTCTCTGACCTCGTACCTAGGACCAAAAGCAAAACATAACCTCTTCCAAGGTGGTAAGCAAACCTCAGGCATGTTCGCTCCATTGTCAGCAAAGGGTAGCAGCAAAGATGGTGATGAAGTAGGTAGCGGTATGGGTAAGAGTAGTGGTGTCCCCGATGGTGGGGTACCTGATGGTGGTGTATCTACTCTGGTATGGGAGAGTATGATATGTGGCGGTGGTGAATAGGAAGTAAATGGGGCCTCAACTCTCAGCCGGATCATAGCAGTTGATATCCCAATGGATAAGTAGGACTAGAAGGTGGTGGTGATACTGGTAGCAGTGGTGAGGGAATCTGAGGTAGTGGTGATGACCATGGGGAAAGTAGTAATGGTGGTGGAGTAGGTATAGCAAGAAGTCTGGCAACCTCTGTATCAGCCCAAATGGTAGTAGGTGCTCCATTCGCGGATCGATATCGCTAGCAGTAACTGGTAAGTCAGGATACTGGTGGTGGTGTTGCCGGCCTGCAGGACTAAATCGGTCTTAAATGGCTCTAGTATCATCAGAAGATAGGCATGATAATAGCTGATAAAGCGACAATGTAGAGTCACCAAGGAGCTGGGTGCTCCTCTCCTTCCTTATCTCCTCCTCAATATAACATCATCAATGACTCGTTCATCATTGGATGACTCATCTCTCATCATCACCATCATTCCTCCGGCAGGCTAGGATATTACGCAAGGATCTCCTCAATTGGGTCCTAATCATATCCTCTACGGTTCCTCCTGCAGGATCCTGACTCAGGAACATAGCCTATCGAATCAGCAGTGGGTGAGAGAGCAGCAGGCAGAGGCTGCTCCTTAGCTGAGAGTACCTATTCCTCTGGTGGCATGAAATCTGGGTACACCAGCTCAGGTACATATGGTACATAGACAGGTGAAAGTTGTTCCTGCTCTGGCTCCTCCGGGCCAGGCACATAATCTGGTGTTGATGGAGCCTGAAAAGCGGCCACCACGTAAGTATACGGGTCCTCTGGCATCACGGGTGGTCCATCGACTTCCGGTGATCCGATATCTAATCAAATATCCGCTAATGGGTTGGATACCTCCGTGTATGAACGTGGAATCCTTAGAAATCCTACATGCTATGTATCTAAAATCTAAAATAGCTTATATAGTATTAATATAAGACTCTTATAGTAATATTCATTTTATACCTTAACATTGTATATCAATCTAAATGCATCTAGTCTTAACCAATAATGCAACAATGTAGTAGTGTCATGTTTTTATGTCCCTGTGAAATTTCACCTTTTTTTGAATGCAATTTTTAAAAACGGATATAGTCCAGCAAAAACATTTGACCTGGTTCTCTATAACCTTGGCTCTTGATACCAATCTATAACACCCCCAAATTGGGTCGCAACAGAATATTGGTTGAGGGTGGTACTTCATAGATCAATAGCACAAGATATATATAAGAACGACCATTAAAAAGCCATTTAAAATTGATACATTGGATTTAGCAAACTATTTGTTACAAAGGCCCAAAGTTTCACTTGTTCAAAGTACATATTACAAAGATTCTAGTTCATAACAAATGTTTCCCAAAATGTAATGCAACTAAATCTTTAATGCATGACTTCCTAAATAATGACACCAATGATATCCCTAGTCTTGTACCTTACCTGATTCTGAGAAAACATTCCTTAAAACGTCAACATATTGTGAGTGAATTACATTTAGGTTTATAAAATGTATATTGCGTAGGCCACAAGATTTCCTTCATTGATAATGCACAGATTGCAAACATCATAAATATAATTCGTTCACTTAAGCTCATGTCACTGTGAATTGAAGCTTGACATGTATGAATTGCAATATAAATTGCCAACATTCCCGTAATGATGTTCTAACCCGCAACATCCTATGTCCGACATGGCGTACATTTGTTTTCCAGAAAACCTGCACAGTGAGCATGACTCACCAGAACGGGGATGTCAATCCCAAATAGATCTATTTATAACATTCGCGCTCACAACCGTAATTGACAATTCATGGTAATGGGCTTAGAGGGTTATCGCTACTTAGGCAAACAGGTAATCGTAATGTGAAATGTCCACTTGCATCCAATTGTAAAAACATGCATATGTTTCTCACCCCGAAACTTGTAAATCATTAAAATCTAAAACGTGGGGCTATGAACTCACCTTGAGTAAATGATTCAAGTATTTCACAGAAAATCGTCAGTATAAACAGACGAATGCAAACCTTAATTAATTATAAGCCGTATGATTACTAAGCACTTTGAATAAATACTACCATATATAATTATATATAGCTACATCACCATCTAATTGAATTTGTGAAATCGTATTTATAAAGTTAAAACGTTTATAAATATTTCCTTAGTAAAATCGACGTAACTTTAGCGTTTTAAGCCCGTTTCTTACGTTTCTTATGTCCATGCTTTCGTATTAAGACGAGTTATCAAAATATTACATTGGTTCATTATTTTTTAGTGCTCTGCGTCGTGAACAGTGGTTTTTACTGCTCATGACAGTTTATAAATTTATTTTTATAAATTTAGTTATCGTAAAACCCGTAAATGTCGTATCTTATTCGTTTTAACTCTGTTTTTAGTGATTCTTTCGAGCACGTCTTTATTATTAAAAGTTATATCATATTAATGATGTTTTCAAAATATTCATGTCTGAGATGAACAGTAACTTTTATAATAATAGTTTTATAAAAGTATTTATTGTCGTAAACTCACGTAATTCATAACTCCTTTTTTATTGATCCAAAAATTACGATTCTTATTGTTTTAGAATCTTTAAAATTATGTACTATCTTGAAAAATAATAAACCTTATATATCAGAAGTATTTTATAAATTGTTTTTATAAAATTTCTTTTATAACACGTTTAATTAACGTATAACTTAAAATTAACGTATCTCCTTCGTTATAAATCGGTGTTTCGAGTTCTATACATGCCCACGATCCTTGTGACATGTATTATTCAATAAAATCATAAAATATATATGTTAATTTCGAATTTCAAACAGCCCACTTTGTCCATTTTGTTCAAATGTGTTTAAAGAAATAGGTTTTTTATAACTTTTTAGACTTATACCCACCGGTTCAAGTCCATTACCATACTTATTACCGCATGAATTACTTCCGTAGGGTATCTATTACATGATTAGTCCATATATTGTCCAAAAATCACAAGATCTAAATGTGTACATACTTATATTTTTATGAACTTTCATAAGTACACTTTTTAGTTAACCTGATTATATATACTTTTTATACATAATCCACACATGTACAATACTTATATTCCCATTATAATATGATACCAACATTCATATGACATATATAAAAGTTACAAATCATAAACAAGAGGTAAAAATCTATTTTATACAAGTAAACATGTTCTAGATGGTGATTAAACTACACAAATATTATATATGCATAAAATCATGAAAACAAAGAGATTAAGAGTTTTAGGTAACCTTAATATGAAGTGTAGTGATGAACAAAGTGATCTAAACCCTTTTTAGAAACTAAACCGTAGCTTACAACCCTTGAAAACCCTAATTCCAAGCTAAACCCTAATCATGCTTTTCCTTTGCTTAACACTTGTAAACCTTAAACCAAACCTTCTAAACACATTAGGTTATCTTAGAAATGAAGTAGGAATGTATGTAAATATTGTAGATAAATTTTTGTATGGATTTTGTATGTGTTTGATGTGTGTCGTGGGTATGGAGATCCAAGAGAGAGATATATGTGTTTTTCACTAAGTAAAATGAGAAGTGTGTGTGTATTATCTTAGTTAGGCATTTATATTGTATTTAGACATAGTCAAAGACCACAAGAGGGTCTTTTGGATGGTCTTGGTTTCCATATCACTATTGGAAAAGTTAAGGGAAAACAACTCTTGGTTCACTTAAATGGACATTATCCCATGGTTTCAAGGAATGGTGTTTTGAAATAGATATTTCTTTGTGTTTTCCATATTGAATCCAATTATACTTGAATATAGGGATGATATTTTGTAAAATTTGAGTATTGGGTATAAAAGTGGGTATTTGTTGAAGCGCAGAAAAGTTTTGGTGGTTCCGGGTATGCCTAATCGTATTTTATCGCGAAACGTAAACACTTTACACAACCAATAAAATTAACATGAACAAAGTTAATAATTATCCTTAAAATAATTACTTAACACTTGCTTGATGTAAACATTTAATTGTTTGATGCCCGTTTACATTGAACGATAATTTTTAGCATACGCTATTTAACTTAACGATTATGATTTAAAAGCAAACGCGTAGAATACTAAAAATACATGGTGAATTTATTAACGTCGTAAATGACCCTAAAAAATGGAGTGTTATACGGAGACCTGAATCATCTTATCGAAGAATGTCCGAAACCGCCGAGAGACAAGAACCAAAAAGCCTTCATCAGAGGTTCTTGGAGTGATAGCAGCGAGGAAGATGATGAAAAAGCTAAAGACAAAACATGTCTTTTGGCTCATGCATCTAGTGAGGTACATTTTGAATCCTTTTACTTTCGTGATGAACACTCGTCAATAGATAATATTATTTTAGATAGTGAGTATAATAAGTTGTGTAAGATGAGTCTAAAAATAATCACTAAGAACAAACATCTAAAAGCTATTAGGAATAGTCTATAAATGAAATTAGTATGTTAAAAGAAAAGTTGTCTAAACTCGAGATAAACCAGGAAGTTGATCTCGAATGTGCAACTTGTGAAAAACTTAAAATTGACAACGAAAATCTAAAAGAGGAAGCTCTAAAGCTAACTCAATTTCAAAAGAGTACATGCTCTCTAAATGAAATGCTCAGTTTTCAAAAACCCTCTGGAAATAAATCGGGTCTAGGGTTTAACTCATTTGAAGTATCAACTAAGCGAGACTAAGAAAACGGATTTGTGGTAATCTAAAAATGAAAGCACCCTCTGGTGGCATCCCTAGACGCTGATGTAAATCCCTTTAAAGTTGAAAAGGCCCCAAAAGCAAACAAGGACCACCTTGTTGTTCTCGGAGGAAAATGGGAAAATCGTTTCTTTTCAAAATTCATTTTGGGTCCTAGACCAAAACATATAATGGTAAATAACGTTAAAATTCCCGTTGCTAGTGATGATGAGGTTAAACATTATTATAAACCTTATTTAAAACCCGGTGTTGGATTTACAAAACCGAACTTTAGGTTAAAAACTCTACCTCCTAGGAGAATTGATAATTCTTATCCTCGATCTAGAACACCACAACCAAAAAGAAATCTTGAACGACAAAATCATCCAAGTGGCTTTCCCGTAACTTGGAATAACTTCCAACCTCAAAGTTACATGCCATGGGGAATGTGTCCTCCATTTCCACATCCCAACCAAATGCAAGGGATGTTCAATGCTAACAACTTTGGACCTATGAGATATTGGGGACTAAATGTTTGAGTTATTGTGTTATATAAATAAATATGCACTAGAATCGATTTGGAGCCCGAAGAGTGGATAAAAGATAGTGGATGCTCTAAATACATGACTGGCAACCGAAAGCTCTTCTCAACTTACAAGGCATACAATGAAGGTAATGTTATTTTTAGTAGTAATCTTCGCGGCAACATCATTGGAAAAGGTATGATCTCTAATGACTCTCTTAATATAAAAAATGTAGAGCATGTAGATTATTTAATATTTAACTTGCTAAGTGTAAGTCAAATATGTGATAAAAAAATGTAAAGTAATATTCTCTAAACATGATAGCGAAATTACTAAGGATGGAAAAGGTATAGGTAGAGGTATTAGGAAAAGTGGCTTGTATGTGATGAAATTAGAAAAGAATCTGAAACACAAAATTTTCTTACAATGATTGTAGAAAACTCCACTTTGTGGCATATGAGATTATGTCACGTAAATATGCGTCTAATTCAATCAGTGGCATCTAAGGAAAAACTTAGTTAGGAATTTACCTAAGTTTAGGTTTGATCAACATTTTTGTGATGCTTGCAAAATTAGAAAACAAGCTCACGCTAGTCACAAATCTAAGAATGTAGTCTAAACTACTAGATGCTTAGAACTCCTTCATATGGATCTTTTCGGTCCATCCGTCGTACGAAGTTACGGAGGAACCTCAACACCTTAGTAATAGTAGATGACTATTCTAAGTATATATGGACAAGATTTTTTAAAACCAAAACTGAGGCTTTTGAGCAATTTGAAAATCTTTAGTAGAAAATTTCAAAAACCAACTAGGTTGACATATTATAATGTCAATTATGATGGACACCGTGGTAGGGAATTTGATATGAAGGTGTAATTTTAGAGACGTTTTGTAATGCAACGGTTTTTACACATAACTTTTTGGCTCCACGCACTCCACAATCAAATGGCGTGGTAGAAAGGAAAAATAGGACTCTACAAGAAATGATAGAACAATAATGATGAACATGAACAATCGTTACCATAAAATTTTTGGTGTAACGCCGTAGATACTTTAACCTACATCCTTAACCGAATTCTATTTAGAGCCATCTTAGAAAAAACACCATATGAAATCTTGAGAGGTAGGAAACCTACTACTTGATTTAACTTCAAAAAATTTAGAGTAAATGTTTTATTCTAAACACCAAAGATTACCTCACCAAGTTTGACCCAAAGTCATACAAAGGTGTTTTCCTAGGTTACTCCTAAAATAGCAAAGCTTATATCATCCTAAAAAACACACCATGAAAATCAAAGAATCACACAACATGACATTCGATGAAACTCCTCTACCATCTAAAACATCACCCTTGGTAGATGATGACTTAGATGAAGAAGAAGTAATTAAGGTTACCGAATAGGAAAAACTTGAAAATGACGTTGAAGATGAAACTTAAGAAGTTGCTAAATTGTAACATGTAAAGATCTAAGAAACACCACTAGAAACTCATAGGAAACTTAGTCAAAGAACTCTTAGGTCTCAAGCCCATAACCAAAGTATCTTCTTTTGTTTTATATCAATTTAGAACACCAAAGACATGTGAATGAAGCCTTAAGGATGAAAGGTGGATACTTGCCAATGCAAGAAGATTTAAATCATTTATTGCAAATGTGTTTGGGGAGTTAGTACTACACAACCCTAAGAGTACAATAATTATAGAACTAAGGGGGTGTTTAGAAATAAGTTAGACGAGAACGGTATAGTTTCTCAAAATAAGGATAGATTAGTAGCGCAAGGTTATAATCAACAAGAGGGCATCAAATATGATGAAACGTATGCCAATGTATCTAGATTAGAGTCCATTAGGATTTTATTAGCCTATGCTTATGCCTTAGACTTTAAATTATTCCAAATGGACATAAAAGTGACTTTCTAATATGTTTTATCAATGAGGAGGTATACGTGGCACAACCTTCAGGATTCATTGATTTTGAAAAACCTAATCATGTTTATAAACTCAAGAAAGCTTTTTATGGTCTTAAACAAGCTCCTAAAGCTTGGTATGATAGATTAAAAGTTTTTCTTATTAAACATGAATATAACATGGGAATGGTAGATAACACACTTTTTACATAGAAGAAAGGTTCAAATCTTATCATTGTTCAAATTATTAATATGACGACATTTTTTCGGTTATCGAATTGTCAAGAATAACAATTTTTTGGGGGGGTTCTGTTGACTTTGCCAAGATCATGCATGATGAGTTTGAGATGAGCATGATGGGTGAACTAAACTTCTTCCTTGGACTACAAATAAAACAAATGGAAGATGGCATCTTCTTTAATCAATATAAATATATCAAAGAAATGTGATAACATCAAATATTTAATATTTTTTAATATCAAAGTCACTATGTAAATGACTTTGTATAATTATCGTTTATTTGCATCGTATAATGGTTCTAATCAATTTTTATGTCAATTGTATGAAAACACAAGCTTTTAATACGTTTTGGCACGCAAATAGACTTAAGTAACATTTACAGTGTATCCCTCCAAAGTGGTTATGATGTACGTGTTGTGTCATGACTACGCCGTAACATGTACACGTTAATGATGTTGCAGATGCTTAGTCACCATTACGACGTAATCGTTCCATTTGATTACACCGTAACACTAATTTTGCCTATGATATAGGAAGTCTACGTCAACGAGGTTACGACGTAACTACACTCTTTCATTACGCCGTAACCTACTCAAAGTCTATATAAAGAACGAATTCTGGCTCATTTGAGATATCTCCATTCCCAGAGCCCACACAAGGATTTAGAGAAAACCCACTTTTCATCAACAAGGCTAGGGAAATGAAGGAAGGAAGAAAAAACCATGTAACGTGTGACAAATTTAGCTTTAGAAATTGTAGTATTTCAAACATGTTTTCTACATTTTCTTGGATCTAGACATATTGTAATTCTCCTTAATATTAATACTGTTTTATTTCCTCTTGGTATCTCTGCTTATCCTGTTATTATTAGCTTTGTCTGGTTATTGCTTTTGTTATAGGGGCTTAGCTATATTTTAGTTAAGGTTGAGTGGAACCTTGAGTTACAAATTTCTCTGCACTTAAGTGTTCTCTATTCTCCAATCTAAGTACCCATATTTATTGGTGGTTCGACCTACACCCATTACGCGTTCCCTTCTCATTAAGATAAAAACTAAGTCTCTGGCATCGTTGGCATCATGTTTGTCTTTAGTTTTATCTCAGCCCTTATTTTCCTAGGAAACAAGCTTATACCCTATGATCTAGCTATGGTATTTGGCGTGATTCACAATCGAGTCGCGATTATCCCGTCTTCAAGCCAATAGAGGAATTAACCATTGTTAACTAGGAATAGGTTAATTCCGTCTGCGGGTTTATTCCACCTAGGGATCATAGGCTAAACAAGGATGGCTTTCCAATTTTAGTGTTGCCTCAGACATTTGCAATAATAAATTGCACTAAAGGATAAGTTAGAAGCTAATTGGTTTAATTCGGTGATAGTATACCTTCTATCCTAGCATTTTATTTCTTTTCTTCCTACTTACTTTACAAAATCATTTAATATCTCTTTTCTTTCTTAGCGTCTTTCATTAATAAACTACTCTTGGGAACGACCTCAGATTTACCAATCCTACATTACATACGACCGGGTTCTCTACATGGTAGTATGTGTAGACATCGGTGAACGAGTTTTATAAATTTAAAACTTGTTAAATAATTTCTTTAAAAGAAAATACGCATCAGGATTGATTCCTCTACTTTGATGCTTCCGGTGTAGGAACCTCTACTTCTCAAAACCCCGGGAATGACATGGATGAGGAGTGATTCCTTATTTGCTCTAGACCAAGAAACAATTTTATCTTCTGATGAATTTTTATGCCTTTAATAATTTAGATTTGTAGGATGTTATGGTTATCTATTTATCTATGTTTTGTTACTAACGATTGTGTTTTAGCTTAATGGGAATTCATGATCAAAAAGGAATTACGACGTAAACGTATCATGGCGTTACGCCGTAATCATCCAAGCTACGACGTAACTAGGCTGGTCCAGTTACATCGTAACATCCATTAAAAATGATGAGCGTGTAGGTTTACGGCGTAATTAGGACGATCCAATTACACTGTAACACTCCCTTGAACTTCGAAATTTGGAAAGAATGAGAACCGCTTGTTCGAGCAAAAATAAGAGGGGAGTTTTTCAGTTCTTATTTCTATTTTATTTGATAATGTATTTTTATACAAAAGGGACTTTGTACATTTCTAGTTAGGGGAGTAGAAATAAGAACCACTTGACTTATATTTGCCTTCGATTTTCTAGGTTTCTTTGAAAAATTATGCCAATTTTAAAAAATTGACATGTTTTTCTTGTTGAACTAGATTAAATCTTTGCTGAATGCACATTTACCCTTTATTTATATTGGTGAGGTTAAGCCTGATGATTTCGTTTTCATTCATTATACAAAAAACACACTAAAAATTTAAGTGTGTGATAACATCAAACATTTAATACTTTTTAGTGACAAAATACCCCCTATATTACCTGCAAATGTTTCACTAATACTCAAAAATGAGATATTTTCTATCATTTTGTAGTTTTTAGGTGAAATGCAGAAAAATGACAAGAAACATGGGAAAAATGGCTTAAAATGTAATTATCTAAAGAATGTTACGGCATAACACCAAAAATGGTTACACCGTAACATATATTAAGCAAGTACGAAGATCAAGGACAACTTTACGGTGTAACCCATATCTAGTTACGCCGTAAACATGTATTTGGAAGGAAATCTTACCCAAGATAGATTTACGGCGTAACACCCCTTATGGTTATGCCGTAACCATAAAGACCCATAAATATAGAATGAAGATCACGTACGTATGGAAATTTTTTGAAGGTTACGGCGTAATGCAATATCTGGCTATGACACAACAATTGCTTATTTATGGAATGCCGTGTAAGAAGGTTACGGCGTAACACCTTTATCAGTTACGCCGTAACAGGTTCGATACTTATAAATAGAGGCCTCATTCAAGCTATTCCGACATCACTTCCTCAGCCAATTAGAGAGGCGACAAAGGCTTCTAACCTTCGAAGAAATTTTCACCTGGAGTTCCTCAAGGAAACACACTTTACTTACTTTTTGTATTTAATCGTTCAAATACGAATACCGTAAGAATTATGAGCTTTCAATCTATGATTACTTCTATTTCTTGTTGTGTTTCTGTTACCATGACCGGCTAATCACTTAAAGTTTTAGCCTAGTTATGTCGTTACTATTGTTATGATGTTTGTTTCCTGTTAGATTATGGTTTCGTGTAGATTTCCTGATATCATGTAACCCTGGGTTTTGGTAGTACGGGTTGGTTTAGACACTTGCTGTGCCGGCATTATTAGATTATCATGTCACATATGGGATCTATGTGGTACTGGGAGGATTATGACTCCATCCTGTGTTAGAGACAATCAGGTGACTAGGGAGGATCTATGACTCCATCCCTAGTGTAGGAACTAACCGGTCTCCGCACTTATCACTTAATACACTTAAAAACACAAGAACTCTTTTAGAAGGGGTTAAGAATCTGTATAGGTTATTAGATAAGTTTTAGGAATAGTTAGGATTAATCACTGCAACCTGGATATCCTACCACCTATATGATTTGGACTGAGTTGGAATCGCGGGAAGTATAGGATAAAATAAATATAAAATTCGAGTCTATCGACCATAGAACCAATAATGAAACCATAGTTTAACATTGCATAGGAAAACGTTTTCATAACAGTATTAATGAAATAACTAGGTTAGCACGTTTTCTCTCCTGATACTCTCTAACTCTTTTAATTTTCAGTATTAATTTTATTGTTGTTTATTTCAAATCAATCCAAAAACCATTTTTAAAACGTGACATTTCAAATTAAAACTAATTATAACTTAGCTCTTGGAATGACCTCAAATTTACCATTCTATACTACTCACGATCGGGTTCTATGCCCGTTAGTGCGTTGTCAGGTAGATTGAGTTTTATAAATTTAAAACTTGATAAATTAATATTTAAAAGAAAATACAATTAAGTTTTTGGCGCCGCTACCGGGGAGCTAAAAATTAGAATTAATCTGATTATTTTATTATTTCTCTTCTTTCTCAAAACTCTATATCAGCGGGAACTATGGCAGGAGTAGACATCAATACTCTCACCATGGAACAATACTTAGCATTGTCACAAGAAAACCAGGCACCAGGCATGGTTAAACCCGAAATCAGAGACAATGTCAATTTCAAAATCAAGAGTCAATTCATGCGCGTATTAAGGGAAGACACTTTCTCCAGGAACAAAAACGAGGATGCCCACGATCACATTGATCGAGTCCTTAGCATCGTTGGCTTAATCAATATTCTTGGAGTTTCTAAAGACGCAACCATGCTGTAAGTTTTTCCCTTTACTCTTACCGGAGCCGTAAAAAGATGGGTGGACAGACTCGCCCCAAGAACTATCAATACATGGGATCTCCTCAAAAAGGCCTTTATCCAAAGGTCTTGCCCACCTTCCAAGACCGCAAAGCAGCTTGAAGTATTCACAACCTCACGCAAGAAGGAGACGAATCATTATATCAAGCTTGGGAGCGGTATAATGACTTGTTATACACGTGCCTTACTCATGACATCAACATTCATCAAAAGGTAAATATCTTCTATAAGGGTTTGAGCATTATGAACCGTCAACTACTTGATTCGCAAGGACCAATTCCCGGGATGACACTAGCCCAAGCTCTCACAGCAATTCAGACCATGGCTGACAATTCTCTAAAATGGCACGACGGAATGACAAGCAAGAATATTGGAAGCAGTAGTAGCAATGATGGACTAGCGGCTTTAGTAAATAAGTTGGACAACCTGGGATGAGCCATGAAGAAGCTAAAGGTGTAACACCTCCAAATCTGGATGGCAGCGGAATATTGAATATCCGAGGGCATTACTTCATAGATCAATAGCACAAGATATGAGAACGACCACTAAATGTGTCATTTTAAAAAAGATACATTGGATTACAAAATACTTGTATCATTACATAAGCTATATGGCTTTAATTTGTTCGACAAATAAGTAAAAGATCCGTTTTATAAACAAATGTTCCCAATATATAATACGACCCAAATCTTTAGATATTGAATCTTCCAAAGATTGGCCCCCAATGTATCTGGGCCCTAGTGCCCTTATTGACCTGAGAAAAATATGCCTTAAAAGTCAACATAAAAGTTGGTAAAAATCATAGGGTAAGTAAATCGTTTGAAGGACCGCAAGATTTCCAAGTGTAAGATAAAGTAAAAAACAAACAGATGCAAACATCATAAAATAATTACGTTTTCCTAAGCTCATGACACTGAATCTCGATATGTATGAATGCAATAAATTGCCAACATTGCCCGTGAATGATGTTCTAACCCGCAACATCCCAAATCCGACATGGTATACGTTTGTTGTCCGGCAAACCGGCACAGTGAGCGCTACTCACCCAAACGGGGATGTCAATCCCAAATAGATCTATTTATAACACTCGCGCTCACAATCTAGTAATTGACAGTTCATGATAATGGGCTCAGTGGGTTATCGCTACTTAGGCAAACACGTAATCATTGTATAAAATGTACACTTGCGTCCAATTTATAAAACAAAGCATGTTCTCACCCCAAAGATGTAAATCATTTAAATAATTGTAAAGCATGGGGCTATGAACTCACCTGAGTAGGTAGTCCTCTGTGAATGATAAATATATCCAAGAATGGTAATTGAATCACACCGTCAAATACCTAAGTAAGTACGGCCAGTCTTAGTCTACAAGTTTAGGCTAATGACTTAATGTATAAACTACAATATTTTGCTAGTTTATATATACTGTTATCACTTGTGTGGTGGTGCTCATTTTTATTGTATTTGTCCTTACTTTATGGCTCTTGGGAAGGTATACGATTTCACACGTTCAAGTATATGTATAAACGCTATTAATAAATATACACATTTATTAAGTCGTGTTTTAAATTCGTATAATATCCGATAAATATTATAACTCGTCCGATATGCTAAGTGGTTATTAAAATCACCTTTGTTCATGAAATACCCTTAGGTTTTCTATATTTACAAAAACAGTCCCTATGTTTATGAAAATATAATATTTACACTTTAAACCCCTAGGTTTCCATATTTATACTTTTAGTCCTTCAACTTTGCAACAATTACACATTAGGTCCTTATGTTCTTAAAATAGCCATTTAAGTTTTAGAATTGACAGAAACAGCCCCTGAACTTTATAAAACAGTTTTGGCAATTTTAACCCACAAGTTTACAAATTTTCACTTTTAATCCCTTAACTTGTAAACGTCGTATTTTAAGCCCAATTAAGTTCTAACAAGTGGCAAGGGGTTTTATTATATTCCAATAAGCCATATAAGCTGGGTCAGCTTATAAATAAGCTCAGATAAGCTTCTTTTGGCTTATTAGGCTTATTGGACTCGTTAGAGTCCATTAAGCAAATAAATGGTCCAATTAAGATTTTAAAAGTACATAAGCTCTCATTTGACTTATATAAGCTTATATGAAATTGTTTGGCTGAAAAATAAGCTCGGATGAGCTTATTTGAGCTTGTTGGGCTCGTTAGCCCAATAACTCTAGTCTGAATGTTTTTAAAAGTCCATTAGGGTTTCAATACATGATCCAACTTATTTTCTAGTTTCATTAGGCACTCAAGATTATAATTAAGCTGTTTTTATTGTATGGCTTATTCAATAAGCTAATAAGCCTCGTTAATGGGCTTTTGGGTCCATTAAGAGCTCGATAAGGGTTATACATATTCAAACTAGTTCGATTTAGGTCCATTAGTTTTGCTAGGTTTATAATAAGCTTAATAAACTGCATAAGCTCACAAATAAGCTGTCTATGCTTATTCGTGGCTTATGGACTCTCGTTTGGTTACGGTAATGGGCTGCCAAGCCCATTAAGGGTCCAAGTGGGTTTCTTTGATTATATTAGGGTCCGTATAAGCCCAACAAGCATATTAGGCTCTTTAATAAGTACAAGGAGCATATTAATAATCTGTGGGTTCATAGTCACGGCCTGTTGGGCCTTTTTGTTTCGTACGTGGGCTATTGGGCCTAATAGGCCCATTAAGGGTCCGTTTAGTTTATTAAGGATTTTATAAGGTTTCTTTAGGGTTCGATAAGCCCTTAAGCCCTCGTTTAAGCACCTTAATCATGAGATATGCTAAACCATAAGCCACGTTGTCCCTTTGGTGGGCTTTCGGCCCAACAGTGGACGTATACGTCCACCTTAAGTATAATTGGTTCATGTTTTATGGTGATAATTCATAAGTCGAATACGTTGAGCTCATATGTTCTACCTATGGTTTGTTTGACACATGCAAGCGTTAACTAAGTTTGTATACATCTTCCCTAGCCACACCATTTTGTACTTATGAAAAGTTTACGTATGGTTTTTGTGAAATTCGTTTGTAAATGAAAACGTGTAACCCTTAGTCATTGTTAAGCCTCGTTTTGTATATGTTACTCATTCTAGCACCACACAAGATCGAATATATGTATATATATGTACGTGAACCATGCATGGGTTGAACCATGCGTGTTCATACTCATGTATATTGGTAAATTTCACTATACCGTGACCTATACGACTAGAAATCAAATAAATATTTATAATACGAAAGTGTACAAGCTTGAACGCGACTTACAAGGGTCCTAGTGACTTGGTTGTGTGTGGGAACGAGTAGAATGACAATCCCAACGTGTCACACGATCGTATAACCCAATGTACGCCAACCCTAAGCTTTAAAGCTTATCAAATAACTCAACCTTGGCTCGTGTTCCTCCTTATGAACTTGTATGAATACCCTAGTATTGTTTGTGGGTTCGAATGAGATTTATGAAGGTGTTTGTTTGCGGCTTATGACCCGAGACAAGAGAGACAAGGATGGTTTGTTTGAGAGAGAGTGTTTAATGTGTTTATGAGTTTTCAAGAAGTGTTAAGTGTCAATGTGAGTGTGTATATATAGGCATGAGAACTAGTTAGCTTTCCTAGTCCCAAAGTCAAACCAAACCGTGCCCTATTGTGTGGTTTTGTGGTTTCTAGTTATCAAGACATGGTTTTGCTAATACTACCTAGTACATATCTTAATTACAAGATCAATGTACAAGATTTACCTAAGATCATGAAATCTTATGGTTTATGTGTGTGGGTGATTCTAGCCGTGGCATCAAGGAGGGCAAAAGAGGATCCAAAGTGGTTATTAACCTTTGTGTATTAAGGTAACTAGGAGACATTAAGTACCTTCTTTAATTACCTAGGATTGTACATGTACTTTGGAGGTTTTTAAGGATCTTTCTAGTTGGTTTTGTTCATGGGACGAGTAGCATCAAAGGAAAAAGGAAGTTTTTGAGATCTTGCTAGGATTATATAAGTACAAGGTTTAATTAAGAGCTAATTGTACAATGTAGTGCAAGTATCCTTGTATCATGATCTTTGTTTACCTATACTCGGCCATAGTGGCTTAATAACACAAGAATTGCTTAAATTTTGTGTTTAAGGTTTAAAAGTGGGTATTTGTATGAGTCTAGGTAAGTCTAGGTATTTCCGGGGTGTGTCTAAATGTATTTTATTGCGAAACGTAAGCCTTTTACGTGACCAATAAAAATAAAATACGCAGAGTCATTAATTATCTTCTTAATAATTATATATCACTTGATTGATGTAAACCTTAATTTATTTGGTGACCGTTTACATTGACTGATTATTTCTAGTCTACGTGATTTAGCTTTAAAAGTTAAATTAAAAGTAAACGTGTATCGGACCAAAATAAATAGTGACGAATAATAGAAGTCGTAAAATGACCTAAAATTGGGAAATGTTACAGTGATGATGTTCTAACCTGCAACATTATATGTCTGACATGGTATACGTTCGTTTATCTAGTGATAGCTAATCACCCGAACGGGGATGTCAATCCTAAATAGATCTATTTATAACATTCACGCTCACAACTAGTAATTGACAGTTCATGATTATGGGCTTAGATGGGTTATCGCTACTTAGGCAAACACGTAATCAAGTTAAAATATACACTTGCGTCCTATTTGTAATACATGCATATGTTTCTCACCCCAAAACTTGTAAATCATTGTAATGTAAAACGTGAGGCTATGAACTCACCTCGAGTGAATGAATATCAAGTATATCACATAAAATGCGTCAGATAAACGCCGAATGCAACCTAATTAATTATAGGCCATATGAGTACTAAGCACTTTAATTAACTAACACCATATATAATTCTATATAGCTACATCACCATCTAATTGTGTTTGAGAAATCGTATTTATAAAGTTAAAACGTTTATAAATATTTCATTAGTAAAAACGACGTAACTTTATCGTTTTAAGCTCGTTTCTTATGTCCACGCTTTCGTATTAAGACGAGTTATCAAAATATTACATTTTCATATTTTTAGTTCCCTGATGAACAGTGGTTTTACTGTTCATATACTTTTATAAATTTTTTTTATAAAATTAGTCGTCGTAAACTCGTAAATGTCGTATTTTATTCGTTTGAACTCCGTTTTTAGTGATCTTTCGCGCACGTCTTCGTAATTAAAAGTTCTATATAATTAATGATGTTTTCAAAATAACCATGTCTGAGATGAACAGTAACTTTTATAAATTTATTTTTATAAAAGTATTTATTATCGTAAACTTGCGTAATTCATAACTCTTTCATTATTGATCCAAAAATTATGATTCTTAATGTTTTGGAATCCTAAAAATATGTATTATCTGAGAAAAATAATCATTTGTATATATAAGAAGTGAATCTTAAAGAGTTTTTATAAAATTTATTTTATAAACGCGTTTATTATCGCGTAACTTGTAAATTACGTATCTCTTTCGTTATAAATCAGTTTTTCAAGTTTCTTACCTTTTTGGAATCCTCATGAGATATATTATTTTATAAAAATATATAATGGATAATTTATATTTCGAATTCTAACAGCCCACTTTTATCAATTTCTCAAAATGTGTTTAAAAGTTGTTTTTATAACTTTTTAACCACTTTGTTACAAGTCCTTTATAACCATTTATACTATGTGTCTTACATACTTAGGGTCTCTAGTCCATCATTTGTCCAAAGGTTGTCCAAGAATCACAAGATCCATAAGTTTACATACTTATTTGTTCATTAACTTTCTTAAGTATACTATTTAGGTAACTTATTTATATAAGCTTTTTATATATAAATGACACTTGTACAATACTTATACATCTATTATAACATGATATTAACATCCATATGTCATATGTAAAAGTGTACCAAAACATAAACAAGTGTAAAAATCCATTTTTACAAGTAAATAAGTTCTTAGATGGTGATTAACTACATAAACATCATATATGCATAACATCACAAATGTAAAGAGATTAAGGTTTTTAGGTAACTTTAATATGAATTATGGTGATGAACAACAAGATCTAAACCCTTATTTAGCAAACAAACCCTAGCTTTCAACACCTTGAAAACCCTAATTTCACCAAAACCCTAATCTTGAACCTTCTTGCTTTAACACTTGTAAACCTTAAACCAAACCTTCTAAACACCTTAGGTTATCTTAGATATGATATAGGAACACTTGTAATTGTTGTAAATAAAATTTGTATGGATGGTTTATGTGTTTGGTATTGAGTCGTGGGTTAGGAGGGTGAAAAAAAGAGGATTTTGTGTTGTTTTCACTTTAGAAATGAGATGTGTGTGTTACTTCCACTAGCTAAGGCATTATATAATTCAATACTTAGTCAAAGAACATCAAGAGGATTTCTAGGAAGACTTTGGTCATTTACTATTAGAGTTAGTATGAAAATATCTATTGGTTCCCTAAATGAAAGGTTATCCCATGAATTCTAGGAAGGTAGATTGAATTTAGATATTATCTTTGGTTCTCTCATCCCTTATCCGGCCATATAGACTTATATGTGATAATATTTTAAAATTTTTGAGTATTGGGTACAATTGTGGGTATTTGTTGAAGCGTAGAAAAGTTTTAGTGGTTTCAGAAATGCCTAAACGAATTTTATCGCGAAACGTAATCACTTTACGTAACCAATAAAAATAAAATGAACAAAGTTAATAATTATACTCAAAATAATTACTCAACACTTGCTTGACGTGAACATTTAATTGTTTGATGCCCATTTACATTGAACGATAATTTTTAGATTACGCGATTTAACTTAACGATTACGATTTAAAAGCAAACGCGTACAATACTAGAAATAACTAGTGAATTTATTGACGTCGTAAATGACCCTAAAACACTGAGTGTTATAGTCTTCCCCTTATTGGGAAACATAAACACTTTACGCAACCAATAAAAATAAAATGAAAAAAATTTAATAATTATCCTCAAAATAATTACTTAACAACTTGTGATGTAACATTTATTGTTTGATGCCAGTTTACATTGTACAGATAGTGTTTGCTTACGCTATTATACTTACGATTACGATTTAAAAGCAAACGCGTACAATACTAAAAATAAATAGTGAATTTATTGACGACGTATAATGAACCTAAAATACGGGTGTTATAGTCTTTGACCGTTAAATAAGCCTTGTCCTTAAGGCTTAAGACGCAGCACTTGATGACGGTGCAGTCTTTGTGAAGAGGTGTGGATATTTCTTCTGGAATTGGTCTTTACGTTCCCATGTAAACTCAGGACCTCTCCTAGAGTTCCATCAAACCTTGACAATTGGAACACGACTTTTCCTTAACCATTTGATTTCTTGATCCATGATCTCTACGGGTTCTTTAACAAAATGAAGCTTGTCATCAACGTGGAGTCCTTCCAACGGAACGACTAATGGATCGTCAGAATAACACTTCATCAAGTTAGAAACATGAAACGTGTTGTGAACCTTGCTCAGCTCTTGAGGAAGCTCAAGCTTGTAAGCAACATATCTAGCTTTTTCCAACACCTTGAAAGGTCCAACATGTCTAGGGTTTAGCTTCCCCTGTTTGCCAAAACGTACTACTACTTTCCAAGGCGAAACCTTAAGCATAACCTTATCTCCAACATGAAATTCCATCGACTTACGCTTTAAAATAGCATAATTGTTTTGTCGATCATGAGCAGCTTAAATTCTTTGCTTGATCTGAATGATTTTCTCTGTTGTCTCTTGCACTATTTCTAGACCAGTGAGTTGAACTTCTCCAACCTCGACCCAACAAACAGGTGAATGATACTTTTGACCATAAAGCACTTTGAACGGTGAAGCCTTAATGCTAGCGTGATAACTATTGTTATATGAAAACTTGACTAATGGCAAATGGTTAACCCAATGGTGTTGGCTATTTTATACATATTTTTTACCTTGTAAAACGAACCCAAAAGACCAAAAAAATAATGAAAAATGCATATATATGTTTGTTTTTGTGTTTGTGTATGTGCAGGTACGAATATTAAATAAAGGACAAAATAAAGACAAAGCTGGACAAAACCGAGCACGAGATTGAAAAGAGCACGAGATCGGAAAAAGCGCAAGAAAACGAGTCCAACGGTGCCTTCGGATTTTAATGGGCCAGCCCGCAACCCATTTTATGGGTCGGACCAGCCCAGGCCCATTATAAGCCAACAAAGAATTAATCAAGGAAGTATTATAAAGATTGAAGTGATGACGTCATGCTTATGTCAGGTCACATGCCACAAAACTAATTCAATCTATATCACGTGATTGGGCACTATTGTTTTAAAGGACGAATGGTGGATTGACATGTGGCGGGGCAAAGAGAATTTCATTCATTTTGAATTGCAGTTCAATTTGAAAATGATCCAATGTCTAGCATTCACAGCGTACATATGAAGCTACAAAAAATCCACATGGCGTTAAATGAGCGGTGGATCATGCTTGTTATCTTTCAATGATCCGTGTGACAATGAATTGAAGGCAATCATTGGCTGATAATACTCGAATGATTGGATCTGATTTTACATTTTTAACCCTTCTTCCCCTATAAATACAACTCGCCTCCCCTCATTTTACCAGTTTTTTCTTTTATTTTTTTAGTTTAGTTTAGATATTTATAGCTTATTTCTTTTTTTAATTACTTATTTTAGTTTTAATGCTTATTGTACTCATCTCTTGTCTCAAACTTATTAATATGATGTAATAAAAATTGTTCGAAGCTTATTAAAGATTTTGGTTTGCTTATTCTTTTTCTTATTTGCTCGATTCTAGTTGTTTTTGTTTAGCTTATTCATTAAGTTTGAGCTTATATAATTTGAAACAAGTTTAGGTGTAGATAGTCTGTTAAGCTCACAAAAGCTTATCTCGACTTTTCAAATTAATCTTAGTTTCGTTCGTTGTTTCGATTAAAGGTTACTCGATTTATAAAAACTAATCTTAGATTGCTTATTGATTCGGTAATTGCTTATTTGGTTTAAATCTCAATTAATATGTTACATCTCTTTCAAATTCGTATGAAAAGTGCTAGATCCAATTTTTTTTTAGTGCTTATTCGTTTTAAATCTTGATTAGTTAATTAGATCTCATCTAGATTTATGAGTTAAGTGATTTCTTTTGTTTATTAATAGTTTTCTTTTTAAATAGCTTATAAAGGTTTTTAGTGTTATGCGATTATGTTTGCTAGCTTATTGTAGTCGAAAGTTTTAGCTTGCTCTCAATTCTCGTACATTTGATTTGTAGAATTCAATTGGACCTATTTTGATTATTGGACCACAATTAAGAAATTGATTGGGCCGTTTACATTAACTATTGCGTTGGACCAGATGGTGTTAACAAATTAGGCTATTGTTAAATTCGTATATTAGTTTTGTATTTAATTCATGAATTGGGCTTTTGATTGATTGTATTAGGCGTTTAGTCATTTTCAAACAGTAGAGTAAAATTTTCAAATTTGAACTTTGTTATAAAATGTTGCACATTAACAGTTTGATTGTTTTACTTGTTTCGCGGTACCGGTCTACTCATGAGGCGAGGAGCTTAAGGGTTTATTTAGCTAGACCGACTTTAATTAGTTGTTTTAGTTAAATAAATCGGGTGGTATTCGTTTTAATTGCGGGTCTCCAATTCGGTTCATTTTCTATTCCTTTTTCAATTAATTAGTGTAGTTTTATTTTATTGTTTTATTTTATGTTTGCCTATTAGATTTATGCCATGCTTAGTGTAGCTTTATTTTTAAAATGTTTAGTTTTTATTTCATTATGAGTAGTGAGTAGATTTAGTAGTGCTTGTTAAGTGATTAGAGATTTGGAATTTAGGTGTGGGTTTAAAAAGATTTAAAAAATATTTAGTCATAAGTTTTGTCTTTTAGATTTATATTCCGTCATTTATTTTTAATGCAATTTAATTTTTTTTGCCATTTATTTTTAAGCATTTCACTTTACTTGTTATTTTAATTCGTTAAACCTAAGCCCGCACTTAATGAACATTTCACGTCACTTCGCAAACATATTTTTCATTTATATATTTTAGCCTAATTTTTAGTATAATCTCATATTTTTAATCTTAGATTTAAAATTAGTATAACTTAGCGTGCTTTTTATATGTTTTTCCTTTTAGTATATCTAGAAAACCAAGTCAAAATTATTTTAAAACCATTCAAAACTCGCGATCACGGACTTAACCGATTTTCAATTCATACTTCGTCGAGGGAAAACGACCCGGGAGGTTTTTGAGACAACTTTGGTTAAAAGTTTGTTTCTAGAACCCGACGGAAAATACTTACTATACTATAATTGTTATCATCCTTATTATTACGTATTAATATATTATATATATTTATATGTATTGATTTGGACGCAACAACGCCAAAAATTGACAAAAGCCTTTTAATACATAAAATTATATAATAAATATATAATAAATAGGATAATATCAATAATAGTATATAGTATTACCGGAAGTATCGGTCTCTTACTTCGTTACCCACAAAGTTTAAAACCGGACCCGGGTCGTTTTTCCTAATGAGGCGTGAATTTGAAAATCGAGTATCGGTTTGGGAATTATGCTTGAATAATAATAAAGTGGGGTTTGGGATTCTAAATCTACTAATAACATGCAAAAACGAATAAAGGAAAACCCTAAAACGAAAGCTACTTAAGTTAAAACCTAAAACGGGAACGTAAAAACGCGACTTAAAAACCTAATTTATCGAATTTTAATCCTAAATTGATTTTTTAACTTTTAATTAACCCTAAGCGCCTAAAATGTAAGAATAAAGAAAACTAGACTAAAAACGAAAGCGATTTAAACTTAAAAATACGAAAAATGTGAACGGGGTTAAATCCCGTTCTTTAAAAAACAAAATTTTGGAAAATTAACCCTATGGATGCAAATTTATTTTTCCTAAGTCCTACATGATAAAAGAAAATTTTGAAAAAAAGAATTATGTTTTTTTGACTTTTATTTTATTTATTATGATTGAAAAACAGTTTTTAAAAAAAATTAATTATTAAAAATAGTAAACAAATTATAAAAATTATGAAAAAAATACAAAAAAGTACTTTGAACCAAGCTGATTTTAGGAAAAATACTAACTTTGAAAAACGGCTTAAAAATAAG
>BQNB010084488.1:0-28740 GCA_026074375.1 Tanacetum coccineum | reverse complement strand
TCATATTTGATCGAGTTGTAAATTTAACTAGTGAGATCTGCGATCTATACCTGATATGTCGTTATATAAAAGATGTTTTTGGGTAATTTTGCTCTTGAACAAGCAAAAGTACTCGCGCGTTGCTGCGGGGCGGGTATGTTATCGTTGGTGCGGGGCGGGGGATTTTTTTTTAATTGGTGTCGACAATTAATTTTTTTTAGGTTTTTTTTTCTGGTTTTTTTATCAAGCAAAATAGTCCGCGCGTTGTGGCTGGGCCTCATGTTTAATAGTTTTTTTTATATGGGCTTATGTGTTGGGCCTCATGTCGCAGGTATTTTTTGATCTGATTAAATCAGTACTTTCGTAATTTTTTTCCTATTTTGTGCCGAGCAATTTCTTTTTTATATTGGGTTTGTTTTTTCGGTCTCATGTTTAATAGTTTGTTTTTTTATATGGGCGGGTCTTGGGCCTCATGTCGCGGGTAATTTTTTGTCTGAATAGATCAGTACTTTTATAATTTTTTTGTTATTCTGTGCCGAGCAAATATTTTTTTTATATTGCCTACTTAGAAAAAACTTATGTGTTGGGTCTCATGTCGCGAGTATTTTTTGATTTGATTAAATCAGTACCTTTGTAATTTTTTTCCTATTTTGTGTCGAGCAATTTTTTTTATATTGGGTTTATTTTTTCAGTCTCATGTTTAATAGTTTGTTTTTTATAAGAGCTTATGTGTTGGGCCTCATGTCGCATGTATTTTTTTATCTAAATAAATCATTACTTTTGTAATTTTTTTTCCTATTTTATGCCGAGCAATTTTTTTTTATATTGCCTACTTAAAAAAAAGGTAAATGGGCCGGCCCAAATTAGAAGCCCAAAGGGCCGGCTACTGTAGCACACGACATAAACGTCGTCGTATCAAATGAGTTTTGATAGTATGTAAATACTTCAAACTTATTCTAGCTTCCTAAAGTTAAAACTTTTTTATTCAAAGTTTCAAACAAAAGACATTTTAGACCTTGTTTTATTTTGTCACACAAAATTAATTCAAAACTTGATGGCAAACACACTATATTGTGCGCACATCACGTACACTATATTGTGCGCACATCACGTACCTACACATATGCGATTATCTTAAGGGTCATTATAATGTCTCCGTTGATAGATGATTACGTCAGTTTCTATAGTTCGGAAATGAACTTTAGACCATATTTTCATTACGTGTGCTCATAACTATGTTATCAGTTGAGCATGTATGATGTATATAGAGAGGTGTATGGAAACTAGAATGATTGTCATTTTTGTGTTTGTGAATGACAACGACATGAAAATATGTTCGGTTAGGTGTTCATGCACATGCAATGATGCAGTTTTAACCTTAACCAGCATCTTGCACATGTTTGCACTTATACAAACATATATGTCGATTCCGATACTTTGAAAAGGTTTAAGCATGAAACACCCACATGAAAAGCACCTTGACAAATGACAATCATATACCTATTTCCCCTTTTTCTAATAGTGGATTTAGTGTTCAAAGTATTGATATGATTAATAATCAACTTTTTTGGAGTGCTTAAATCTTGGACCTTCACAATTTATGTTAGGTTTAGATTTAAATTTTAAGGGTTGAATATTTATCTCATTTTCACACTTGAACAACCGCAATAACCACGAAAACAAGAACAATACCGTGCATGGATAGATGGTTATTTATAAGTTAGGAATTGTTATAACATCTAAAATTAAAAAAAATGAAGTTGAACTTTTTACTGATTAGGTTTGTATAAGTTAGGAAGCCTTGATATATATATATAAAGTTGAAAAATTATTGATAAAAAATAAATGTCATACACAAACAACATATCGTACATCAACACTAACACTCAATACAAAAGCATCATAAATTATAAAATCTGAAAATCCTCATCATAGTGTAACGGATGTTATTGCCCTTTCTTGGTCATGACTTTCGTTTTATGTATTAGTTACGGAAAGAGATTCCAATTTTTTTATTTTTTACTAACATTTGATTTACAAAAGCCCAACTAACTAATTACAAAATCTTTCACTAATTACAAAAGAACTCACTAATCTTTCACTAATTAGAACTAAACCATGCCTATGATGCTATCTAGAAATAAACCAACTCACTTGGACCAATTTATAAGCCCAACTCACTTGGACTAATTTATAAGTAGAATTACAAAAGCCCAACTCACTTGGACCAATTTATAAGCCCTAATCAATAGTAGATCCCAACTCACGTTATCATATTTAACTAACCATTTACTTAAACCATATATTACTCAAGGAAATGCAGTTTTAGTTAGATACAAATTCAGTAGGTGTGATCATTGCTTTCATTAACACCATCAACTTGCTCAGTCTTTTCAGTAACTTCACATTGGGGAAATCAAAAGGTTAGTAAAAAACTTTGATACTGTTCATAGCAAGAACAAATCGAGTAGAACTCATAATATTTTTAGTTTATTATGTTATAGAATGTTGTGATTAAAGATCTCTAAGGTATTTGTTGATCCATGATTGTTTGGGGTTTAACAAAATTTTATTGGTTACTCAACAATGTTTTTCATGTTTATGTTTCCGTTCTTGAATATTACTTGTTCCTTTTGATATATATGATGTATGTATGGAGGTATATTTGAATAACACTGGTTGCATGTTATTGGTTTTGATAGTTTATTGAATATAATATTGGATAAAAATTTTAAAAAATGAATACAAAAATAAACACTCATGGTCACAATTGTTGAAGAATATGTCATTTTAAAAACTGATTAACTTTTCTATGCTAAAGGTTTGTACCACAAACCAAAGTTTCATTATATCTGATATCATTATTAGAATGCATAAGTCACATGATTTAATGTTCCATAATGTATCGGTTGATCAAAGTAAACATTAATAGGAATCATTCGAGAATAAGCGCTTATTGAGTTTAATCATCTTGCATAATGTCCACATGTTGATTAATTGCAGCCTCATCAACACTTATCATCATTTTATCTTCATCGCCGCGAGTTGGCATTTCATCCGGTTCTATTATAAGACTTGAAGGAGGACACACATCTTTGTTTACATCAGATGCAAGTTCAGCCAAAGATGAAGATTCATCATGGGTAAAATCATTAACATGAGTTTCAACAACAACAGGCTCCACATCCACAATTGCTTTACCCTTGTTAGGGTCATTCCCAATAAAATCGTTTGTGCTTGTGTTAGGTGCATAAGGAACCTCATTCGTACATATATGAGTTGCAGCAGGCTTTAATATAAGCTCATCCATCGGCTTTTCCTCATACTCGCTAATAGTGGATCCCAAGTTCTCATCATGGATAGCGTAATCAGTCGTATCGCAATAATTATCTGGTGATGAAATACTTAAATCTGAGTACACAATCTTTTGGATTGATCTTGTACTTGACGAAATCCTAATGTGTTTGTTCATGTCATTGACATCGTGGCCATTGTATTTAGTAGCAGTATATCTTCTTACATATGTAGGTGCAAGATTATACTTGTCAATCTTGATTTGGAGAACAACCCATTGAGTGCAAAGGTGATCTATCAAGTAATCAACTATCCAATTCGGGTCGTTTGCACCCTGAAACAATGATTGAATTTGAAATTTATCATATGATATACACATAGCAAATAAGTGCATTAAAATACATTAACCCATAACATGTATAGACTTGTAACATGCATGTATAAATACATGGTCAAAGTAATGCAGCTTACCTCTGTTATAGTCTTGTTGAACAACTCCTTTACTGCAATGCCTAAAAGCGGAGTAGCCTCTGAGTTAAAAAGTACACAATCAATATCATCCCCGTTATCTCGTATTGTTATAACTAACTTGTACCTGTAAAAGAAAGAAAATGAACAAACAATTATATACATAACACATGATAGTTTCCATCACGACGTATACAACTTACGTCAGACGCGGGTTCATGACGTGTTTTGCGCAATGTTGACAATAATAGCGATTGCCATCTAATGTCGCTTTTTTAAAGCACTTGGTACATTGTACATATTTCCAGTCTTTATCCAGGTCGATAGCGATCACCATTCCATGTACAATGAACCTTGTTCCCTAATAACAAAACATGAAATTATTAGCTCAAGGAGGTGAATGCATTAAAAGTATACTTTCCAGATAAAAAGGTTTTAACCTGATTAACCAATTTGATATATAACACAAATGACCCATTGATAAGTAATTGGGTCACAATTTTCCCCGCTACTTATAAGTACTATGTACGAAAAAATATCTATTAGTACAATGTATAGAACTAAGAGTAACGCCATCATATTATAGCTTAACAATGACAGGGTAAAATCATATACACTTATACATAAAGTTTGTTAAGTATATTACCAGAGTAACGCCATCAGCAAGGTGCTTATAAATGTCGGTGATACTTGTTACTTTCAACTCGTCTGACTCAGTACCCAATGTAAAGGAGACCGGCCCAATAAGTCTATAAAATAACAATTTCAAAATGGTTAACAGGTAGGTTCTGATATGTAGAAAGTTTTTTCATAAATATCCAAGTAGAATTGAATGTCACCTTTGGCTATATGAAATGGTTTCAACAATTGGAAGGTTTAAATAAATTTGTGAAGACGCCATTAACTTTAACTCCGGTCCACTTGAGTATAAGGAAATAAAAAAACGAGTTAAACATAAAATAGTTGTTATAAACTTTTATGGTAGAATAGTATATTTAAGTATTCAAGATGGCACCTGCATAAAATCTAACTTTGCAACACTTTAAAACAACCACGATCTTGGTATCTTTTTTAGAATTGATCACATTATGATCATACGTTAAAGCACATTTCCCCCATAATGAAACATTAAGTTTTATGTAACTGCGGTTTTTTATAATACGGAAACTTGTTAATGCTTTCACATCGGATGTTTAAAAGAATTGTGTAATCAATTTGACAGAATACCTTGTATCAACAATTACGATTTTGCAAAGTTGGGGGTTACAACCTTGGTTCTTCCCAACACTATCTTGAAGAGGGTCCCATTTTTGAAGAACACCTACGACATCTGGTATAAATAAAAGGAAAGACACTTATATTAAAGTAAAATCAAACTTATGAGAGAAATGAATGTACTAATAACATGATAACCTGAGAGATATGTATCATTTCCTATACGTTGTTGTAGGTCGGGAAAAGGTACAAACTTAAACACGCATCTGTCAAACAATTCAGGTTTAATAGATGATGGTTGAACAGATGTCTTGAAACCGAATTGCACAAAGATCTTGCTATACAAAGGCCTGTATTTTGTTTGGCCATATTCATTGACTGTGAACATGTGTATCTTATAGACGCAACCCTGTTTGATACGATCCATGAATTTGTGCATAAGACTTGCCGAAATCTTTGTGTGAATTGAAGTATGTTGAAATTAAATACAAAATTAATGAGACATGTACAGTAAAGTAAGCATTATAAAAAAAAGTAATCTGCACTCACACGTTCAACTACTATAATCAAGTAATTTGATAGAATGCGATTATTATTTGGATTGTAAGTAGTCCATACACGTGCAGCCATAACATTAAGTGTCCACTTATCAGTCAAATTAGGATGCAAGTCATCGACATAGTGACAATGGATGCTCATTGTTGTTCGATAGGAAGTGCAATAAAAAAGAACATTCATCATATAATAAAGAAATGCAAATGTAAATTCTTGCATGTGCAATGCATACCTATAGGCAAATTATAAAAGACTTCTTTGTAAACAATATTTTTTGTCATGTTATTAGCACAAATTCCTCCATTATCAATATAAAAATGAAGTCCAGCGCGAGAAGTTACGCGTGATGCAGCAACATAAAGTTGTTGTTAGCCTTAATTTTATATAAGTCGAACAAGAATGTTATCGGTCTTATTAGTCATAATTAGTCTTGTTAAGTAATAGGCTAGTCGGGTTCAACGGGCTTGGATTGTAATCTAATATTGTCCATGCCAGGATGAAATTGGTCTGGGTTTATCAATCCTATTATATAAATACTTTTTCACAATATGAGTCCGGTAATTATTTGAGCCTCCAAGGACAGTACCGGTAATCTGGTATTATAAACGTGTCCATTACCACCAAAACCTCGCTGCAGGCCTGTTTTTTCGTATAATAATATGCATTGGTTGTGCACCTATCTTTAACTCAAGTTTGTGATTTGGGACACCCGAGAACCTAAAAGTATTAAGAAATTCAGGAGGGTACATGATTTGCATATCCTACAAGTTATCTGTGGTAGAACATATTGTATCAGCACTAAGAAGTTCATGCACTTCGCCCAACATTAATGCAAGTACGTGTGAATTGATCTTATCGACAACATCATTTATTGGGGACGATGTACACAATCTCTCTTTTAAATATTTGATATATTGGATTTTATATTTAGGTGATCCGGGATGTACTCGACACATAGCTCAACAGGGTTATCATCAACGGGATAAAAGGTCTTCGGGAATTGTTATCCATGTAGCATCATCTTCTCCATCTAGTGCAATACACGGAAGCCTGCCATCTCCCATGGCTATAAGCCAATTATGAAATTGCATAATCTCATCTGTATTTGTAACATCAAGTGTAGGATTACGAAGTCGCATGTTAATAGACAAAACAAAAAAACTTGATAATCCTTAAACGCTCCAATGACTTGTTACTGCATGAAAGAAACGCTAAACCACTTGATGCTTATTCGGAATTTATTGGAAGGATTGTCAAATATCTCCACTGAGGACAACAACTTTTCCGCTCCGTAAATCTTGAGTTTCTGCAATTAGGATTATCAGCCTGCTAATATTACGGTTTTGTTCGATCTATATTTGGCATTTTAAGTCTGTTTTTGGTTATTTTAGCTCGTTTTTAAAGGTAAAAGGTATGTGTAATTAAGCATATACCAATTATCAAGCCTGCAAATATTGCGAAATGTTTGATCAACAGCTTCAAAAGCATGTCGATGTTATAAGGGTGCCTCGTCCCAAATAATAAGATTTGCGGCTCTAATTAAATCTGCAAGATCTGAAATGACATCGATTCTACAACATGATTCGTTGTCAAGTTCCATTGGTATACGAAACCTTGAGTGTGCAGTTCATCTACCAGGAAATAAGAGTGATGCGATACCAGATGAGGCAACAGCTAACACAATTCTTCCAAGCGAACGTATCCATGATATAATTGTTTTCCACAAATACATTTTTCCGGTACCTCCACAACCATACACAAAAAATAACCCGCCATTTCTTTCATTGACAGCTTGCATGATGTTATCATATACATCTCTTTGTTGTGGATTTAATCCACCATACAAACTGGTAAACCGAGACCATTCTTCGTTTGCATTGTACATTCTTTCAGGCAGCTTATCATCTATTCATGGCCGATATTCATTAACGTGTAATCAAGTTGAGGGAGTTCCAGGAAATCAACCAATGACTTATTATTAACATTCAATATATCCTCTAACTCTAATAGTGTGTAATTCTGAACTTCTTGATCCGTAAACACCACATTTTGGTTATGCAACAACCTACGCTGTTTGCGCACAACATCTTCTGATATGTATTGGTAGACATCTTTAAAAAAGCTGTTATGGTCAGAAACTCTACAAAATAGCAATATGGTTACGAACATCTCTCGAAGTTGATCGCCTAATTTCCACTGAGAAGCATTTCTTATTGCTTGAACCCACTCAACGTCATCTCCTAATAAATGCCACGCTTTGCAAGTAGCCATATATGTTGGGTACTACTATACTCATTTACGTCTCGGATTTGTATAAAAGAATGGGCACACGATAACATTTAGTAACATTCATAGATAGAACTTCTCGCCCATTGAAGGGGAGACATAATAAATCCGGCCTAAGCTCATTCCACTTTTATGTGGCTTCCAAACTTTTTCCTTCTCATGCCATGTAAATTTTATAGGAAACTCGGCATACGTTAGATTACTTCCTAATTCTGGATACACATTTCATTAGGCTTTATCATTAGTAAACTTAGACATTGCTGCGGTTTCTCTTTAAATAACATTATCAACGTCGTCATCACCCCTAAAGTAAAGTCTATTACACCCTTCTTCATGAAAAGGGAGCCTTTCTACAGCAACAGATCAGTAATGCATTTCGTATCCTAACAGGTACCAAGATGATTCATAGGCTAAAATATAACGACAACTGAGATATTGTTCAATTTTGTCTTGATGCTGTAATATAACTGCATATGTCATTCTGGTGTTGTTGTTTGTTGTTGGTGGTGGGTGGTGTGGATGTTGTAGGTTGGTACCACCCCCCCCCCCCCCCCCCCCCCCCCCCCCCCCCTTGTTGTGGTGGGGATGGTTGTTGCTATTGGTGGTCATTCTAGAGGAGTAAGTAGTGTTGTTGATGTTGATCGTGGTGGTACTATTGTTGGTTTCATTTCTTTGACCTTCAATGACAACCGTTGCACGATCAGGACCTTTGTTAAGATAACTAAAAAGGTACTTCACCAATGTTCCTTGGTTACACCATTCCACATTTATATGACCATCATATTTTACTATCAAATCAATGTTATGCGGAACAACAAACCGATTATCTAGCATAATATTTTGTCGACCAACTTGTACTTTTCTTCCATTATTGGTCTCCTATAATGTGGCCAACCGTCACGGGTAATAAATGTGTCCTCACAATATTGCTTCGGGAAGCCTTTTACACATGTATCTCTTGACATACATGAGGCTAATTTTCATAGCTCTCCACATGGCCCATGCATCATATGAGAACGTACCACGTTAAATGCTATTGGGTCATCAACCTCAGAAGGCAACTCTACAGATATGACATGATTTATCTCATCTGTTGAAGAAATCTTATCATGTTCGTGCAAAAATATAATTGAATGACAATGCGGCAATCTACGTTTCTGAAACTCGATTATATAAATAACTGCACATGTAAGTACATGAATAATGTCGTTAGATAATGGAACTTTTTATAAAAAAATAAGGCAAAAATGATATACGCAGTATGCACCAACTTTTACTCGTCCAAAATGATTTTGTTTGTGAATGTTCTCCATAAGATCGTCTAGCTTCATCTTAAAAACACGTGCCACGGTATATGGTCTATCAAATGTAGGTTGACCAGGTATATAGTTTTCAACTTCACATTGAATCTCATGCCATTTTGGGTTGCACTTCATAGTTATAAAAAGATCCGGCGGTCCAGCCCAACGACATATAGCCATTGCATCTTGATATTGTTGGATCATATGTCTGGGACCACCAATGAATGTCGAAGGCAATACATTTTTTCGACCAAGGGGTGCCTTTTCTCTTTTCGTTTAGTAATACGATCGTGTAGTCCCTTTACACTCAGAATCGTATCCTATGTTGGTGTTGCTTATACCAGTCGATATCATGAGCGAGAACACGATATAAGCAGCAACACAAAGGTATGGAAACAAACGGCCTATTTTTATGCAATGTTCTACATGCATTAACTTGAATTGAAGACAAAACAATAATACTCCCTCAAACTTAAGTAGTTGTCTTTAGGGGTCAGTGGGACATTCAGAGGTATATGCAAATGAAACCCATCTTCTCCATAAGGGAAAAGTAACGGATACTGCAAAGCCATAAAACTCGGGTGCAACTCGGAAATTCATTTAACACCATTGCGGTTTTCCTCATTACGCTCTTCAACAATTACATCGCATGATTCTGTCCGATTACCGTCGCCTGGTATGAGTGCAACAACTTCTGAAGCTGTTGGTAAGTTATATTGGCGTCCAGTATGTTGTCGGGTACCGATCAAACAAAGAGTAACAGGTTGTATTGATGACTGAACAAACCTATCTTTTGCCATCCTAAATGATTGAACCATTGGGTTATGTATATCAAATCTTGCACCAACGAACGAAGATTGTTGTCCGTAACACCAAAAGAACTCGTTATATTCAATGCATATAATCGGTTGTCTACTTCATGTTCGGTGTCATATATATAGAACTGGGCAAACCTTGGTCCTTCGTCTGTTGTTGGTAATAGAGTCCCTATACGATGGTGATTGTGACCGTTTATCTTAAATGCATAAGGCCCGTGACCATCATTTATTTCCCTGTTTATATTTCCCCCCGTTAAGGTGAAAGAGAACATCGAATTTAATAGCTTTAATTTTTTCCGAAACAATTTAGACCGTTCTCCACCATTGTAATCCATCAGTTCTGTCAAGAGTGGTGGATGATGAAAAAGAAATGGCAGTACAACCTTTCCTTCACTGCAACATGTTGAGAATCTAGAATTAGTTGTGGATGAACGTCTAACTGTTCGCTCGCCATACCAAGACTTTGCTTGACAGTGTGCACATGTATATGTCGCATCTTCGGAGTCCGCATACTGAGTCATCCTAAGTTGTTGGCGTTGAGTTCGATACACACTTGTAGGGACATTACTTCCATTTTGGTCAGTGTTCGTTGATTCAGATATGTGGCGTGGTATAGAATTGTTTAAGGCAATAACATTTGTCATTGAATTATAAGAGTTGGTTACGAAAGCTGATTGTGGAAGATGCCTCGAATTTCCCTGATTATCAACAACAGTCTCCGATGAAAGCATGACTTAAGGGGTTGGATTTGTTGGCGAATTCATACAATCGTGTTGTGAAGGTAAACCTGCAACTCAGATGTTAGATATGTAAAATGAGAATTTTTTAATAAAAGTTGATACGTATATGATTTAGTTAAACTTATGTGGTCTAACGTTGCGAGGAACCCGCGAAACGTTTGCTTGAGAAGACGTTGTAAGTGTTAAAGGTGGTTGAGATGAGCCACGTACGTTAGTGATATCACTTAAAGGTCATGCGCTTAAAGGGGGCCGACCTTTAGGTCTCCTAACTTGTGTTGCTTGAGATGAACCATTTGTAGTAGTAGTTAATGGTTCCACGTTTGTTGTAGATGATACAAAATTTGATGTTGTCAAAACCTTAGGAGTATAAAATTGAGGTGGTTGAGCTGAGCCACGTATGTTAGTGATATCAGTTAAAGCTCGTACGCTCAAACGGGGCCGACCTCTAGGTCTTCGAACTTATGTTTCTTGAGATGAACCATTTGTATTATTAGTTAATGGTGCCACGTTTGTTATAGATGATACATTTTGTGATGTTGGCAAAACATTAGGAGGACAAACTTGAGGTGGTTGAGATGAACCATGTATGTTAGTGATATCAGTTAAAGCGCGTGCGTTTAAACGGGGCCGACCTCTAGGTCTCTTAATTTATGTTGCTTGAGATGAAGCATTTGTAGTAGTAAATGGCTGTCCTACGTTTGTTGTAGATGATAGGACGTTGGAGCGATAAACATTGGTGGAAGTTAATAGAGGAATAAAGGTTGATAACACATTTGTATTATCCCGTATACCTCTATTTGGTTCTTGGTTGTTATTTGATCGGATCATTCTAATGATTAGCTACAACTGATATAAGTTACTTGATCAAGCAGTATCATCATTTGATTCTTATATACTAAATGGGACATATGGATTATATCCATCAAATAAAGTATATAAAGGTGTCTATTATACAGTGGCATACAATATAGTTATTGAAAATTTTGACTCATGACCCGAATAAGGCTTTGTAAATTTTGACCCAATGTACTGTGAAACAACATTACTATCCTACAGGTTTCAAGAACTTTTATATGCTACAGGTTTGTACCACAAAACAAAATTCCATTATATCTTATATCAGTAGTTGAATGCATAAGGACAGATTTAGTTTTAAGGGGCTTCACACAGTTTTATTTGTAAGGGGTTGTTTGGATTGCAACAAAATGCTACAATTTTTAACATTCTTAATATAGTGACTTCAAAGCCCATAAATCGTTTGTATTGGTAACATTCTAAAAACTGTTGTTAAATGTTTTTGTTATTGGTAATTGGTAACTGATATGGCCAAACACAAACACAAATGATTATCTCAATGATTATCATTTGCAAACATCAGAAGGGTCATGATTATCATTTGCAAACCGGAACAAAAACACAAATGAACTTTAAAGAAAACCTAATAAGGGATTTGTTTATTGATACTTTATTGAAGAACACATAATAAGGGACAAAAAGGAAAAACATACTACAAAAGCAGTAGGTGTACATAATGAAAACAAAAAACAAAAGACTACTAAGATAGTAGCCTAACCATGCCTATGATGCTATCTAAAACTAAACACGTATCTGTCAAACATCAAATGGGTCACTTTTTCGAGGGTTGATTGTAGTCAGGGTAATGTTTGGACTTAAGCATTATTCATAAATGGGTCATTTATTAGAAAATGGGTCACTTTTATCAAAGTGGACAGTTTTATCAAAATGGGTCAAAATGGGGAAAAAATGAGTACAAACTGAAAGTAAGAAACAAATGCTTTACTGGTAATGGTTACTCAAAATGGGTCATAATGGGTCACTTCACACAGTTTTATAAAAAAAAGTCACTTCACACAGTTTTATCAAAGTTTATACACAATGGGTCACTTCACACACTTTTATCAAAATGGGTCAATTTTATCAAAGTGGTCACTCATTGCTCAAATAATGTTTTGCAACAAAGAATATGTTGGTAATGGTTACTGTGACAGTTTCAAGGGTTGATTGGAGTTGGGGGAATGTTTTATAAAAATGGGTCAGTTTTATCAAAATGGGTCAAAATCAGTAAAAACTTAACCTTTTTTTCTATTGTACATATACATCTAAACCCACAAGATTAAAATAAACTAAACAACTATCTTTTTTAATATGTTATGTTATTCTTGATATACCATGCATATACATTTAAAGCATGAAAGATAGAATACTAAACTGACCCATTTTGGAAAAAAATCTTAACCCCCATTATGGACAGAACTGAAAGTAGATAAGAAAACCATTGATACACGCGTATTTGACCATGTGGGTCTATTTTTAGAAACAAATAGACTATTAAATAATCAATAGACTATGCAGAAACCAAACATTAGTCCATTCCGGTAATGATAACATGCATGACACACTATTAAATAATCAATACACTAACCTTTGAAAGATAAATATGTATGAAAGATGCACTTTGCTTCAATAACTACACAGAAATAGATAAAGATCAAAAGATTAGAACATTTATTTGCATTAAAGATATATTATGACTACAATTTGTTTTTTAAGAAAAGTGAAAATACAGCCTCTATCAAATACGTAGATTAAAAGAATTATTCAGATGTGTGTAATATGTATTACATTAACCTCATAAGTTAAGTTTTTGAATTTTGAACTTCAAAAGTTAATACTTATCTTCTAATTTTTGTTTACCACTATTTATGGTTTGTATTTTGCCGCCATGATTTCCTATTAATCAAGTTTTATAACAAACTACATATCCTAATTTAGAGCTAAAAACTTATCCAAACCATGATTTCCTCCAAGAAGTTTTTCCAACCATTCACCAGCATCCCTCTCACCATAAAATAACAGCCATCTAATTTAAGACCCAGATTGGTGGCCTTCTATTGCTTTCAAAATTATATTTTTTAACTTCTGATTTTTCAATATAAAAGTTTTCAACACTGAACCTATTACCTTATACAAAATCATTTGGATGATTCTCCCTTCCATAACGTGCATAAACCCTAAACCCTTGGTTACTAAAAACTGAGTTTTACCCGAGCAAATAGGATCTATTACAAATAATAAAATGCACATGGAAACTGATACAAATAATAAAATGCTACAATTTTTTAACATTCTTAATATAGTGACTTCAAAACCCATAAATCGTTTGGTTTGGTATTCTTTATATTAACACAGGTAGCTAAAAATCGAAGGCGCTCCCGGAGAGGTTCGGGTAGCGCCTTGCGATTATGGTTATGCGGGGAGGGGAGGGGGGGGGTTGGATTAATCGGATTGGATTTTTTATATACAAAATTATAATTTTAGATATAATATATTAATATGTATAAGATAAGTATGGTATTTCAAACTTCAAATACTTCAAGTGATCCGATTTTTTCATTATTTTTCCGATTTTTGACCGATTAATCCGATTTTTTCTGATTTTTCCCGATTTTGACCGATTAATCCGATTTTTGGCCGATTTTTGACCGATTTTTTACCAGACCGATTTTTTAGGCCGATTAGTAAAAATCAGGGCGCTTAATGGCCGATTCGCGCCTAGGCGCCGATTAATCGGCCGCCTAGGCCGATTTTTGCAACACTGCTAAAAACTGTTGTTAAATATTTTTGTTATTGGTCAATTGGTAAGAATATGGCCAAACACAAAACACAAATGATTATCTGAGTATGTTTTATTGAAACATCAGAAAGGTCATGATTATCATTTGCAAACAAGAGCAAAAACATAAATGAAGGGTCATGATAATCATTTACAAACAGGAACACAAACACAAATGAACTTTGAAGAAAACCTAATAAGAGATTAGTTTATTGATACTTTATTGAAGAACACATAATAAAGGACAAAAAGGAAAAACATACTACAAAAGCAGTATGTGTACATGATGAAAATAAAAAACAAAAGACTACTAAGATAATAGCTTAACCATGCCTATGATGCTATATAGAACTAAACACGTATCTGTCAAACATCAAATGGGTTACTTTTTCGAGGGCTGATTGTAGTTAGGGTAATGTTTGGACTTAAGCAGTATTCAAAAATGGGTCATTCATTAGAAAAATGGGTCACTTTTATCAAAGTGGACAGTTTTATCAAAATGGGTCAAAATGGGGAAAAATAAGTACAAACTGAAAGTAAGAAACAAATGCTTTACTGGTAATGGTTACTCAAAATGGGTCAATTTTATCAAAGTGGTCACTCATTGCTCAAATAATGTTTTGCAACAAAGAATATGTTGGTAATGGTGACAGTTTCAAGGGTTGATTGGAGTTGGGGGAATGTTTTATAAAAATGGGTCAGTTTTATCAAAATGGGTCAAAATCAGTAAAAACTTAACCTTTTTTTTCTATTGTACATATACATCTAAACCATCAAAGATAAAATAACTAAACAACTATAACCTTTTTTATATGTTATGTTATTCTTGATATACCCTGCATATACATTTAAAGCATGAAAGATAGAATACTAAACTGACCCATTTTGGAAAAATACTTACATATGACAGAACTGAAAGTAAGCAACCATTGAACACGCGTATTGCACATTGTGGGTCTATTTGCAGAAACCAAATAGACTATTAAATAATCAACAGACTATGCAGAAACCAAACATTAGTCCATTCCGGTAATGATAACATGCATGACACACTATTAAATAATCAATACACTAACCTTTGAAAGATAAATATGTATGAAAGATGCACTTTGCTTCAATAACTACACAGAAATAGATAAAGATCAAAAGATTAGAACATTTATTTGCATTAAAGATATATTATGACTACAATTTGTTTTTTAAGAAAAGTGAAAATACAACCTCTATCAAATACGTAGATTAAAAGAATTATCAGAAGTGTATATATGTATTAACATTTACCTCATCATTTAAGTTTTTGAATTTTGAACTTCAAAAGTTAATACTTATCTTCTAATTTTTGTTTACCACTATTTATGGTTTGTATTTTGCCGCCATGATTTCCTATTAATCAAGTTTTATAACAAACTACATATCCTAATTTACAGCTAAAAACTTATCCAAACCATGATTTCCTCCAAGAAGTTTTTCCAACCATTCACCAGCATCCCTCTCACCACAAAATAACAGCCATCTAATTTAAGACCCAGATTGGTGGCCTTCTATTGCTTTCAAAATTATATTTTTTAACTTCTGATTTTTCAATATAAAAGTTTTCAACACTGAACCTATTACCTTATACAAAATCGTTTGGATGATTCTCCCTTCCATAATGTGCATAAACCCTAAACCCTTTGTTACTAAAAACTGAGTTTTACCCGAGCAAATAGGATCTATTACAAATAATAAAATGCACATGGAAACTGATACAAATAATAAAATGCTGCAATTTTTTAACATTCTTAATATAGTGACTTCAAAACCCATAAATCGTTTGTATTGGTAACATTCTAAAAACTGTTGTTAAATATTTTTGTTATTGGTAATTGGTAACTGATATGGCCAAACACAAACACAAATGATTATCTCAATGATTATCATTTGCAAACATCAGAAGGGTCATGATTATCATTTGCAAACAAGAACAAAAACACAAATGAAGGGTCATGATAATCATTTGCAAACAGGAACACAAACACAAATGAACTTTAAAGAAAACCTAATAAGGGATTTGTTTATTGATACTTTATTGAAGAACACATAATAAGGGACAAAAAGGAAAAACATACTACAAAAGCAGTAGGTGTACATAATGAAAATAAAAAACAAAAGACTACTAAGATAGTAGCCTAACCATGCCTATGATGCTATCTAGCACTAAACCCACCCATCATCACTGTCATCTTCACCAAGGTCTTCTTCTTGGTCACTTTCATCAAACAATCCAAGGTATTCTTCTAGGTCACTTGAATATTCATCAAAGAATTCTCCTTGGTCACTTGAATCTTCATAAAGGTCTTCTTCTTGGTCACTTGAATCTTCATCAAATAAACGACACAACCTTGTTCTTCTTATTATTTTGATTTAGTCCTTCTTCCTTCGTTTAAAATGTGCCATTGGGGTATCCTCATCATCTGTTTCCTTCATGAAATGTAAGAGTATGAATGAACGCAGTATATGGTCATAAAAAAAGTAACATAGGATCAGAAATAAGTATTTTGTTTTACTTACAGATTCTTGAAGTGTCAAGTTTATGACATTGATATTCTCAGATGCAACAACCTGTGGTTCAACTGTTGTTTCCTCAGTCTTGATTTCAACTTTATCTGGAAGAGCATCCACATCAATCACTTCATTCCATTTCCAGGTTCTTAAGTTGTCTTCGCGTTTCCTTTTTTTGCCACTTCATTGTTGTTCTCCAAAGGTAGTGCCTGGAAGTGATTGTTTGCCATGTTTCTTAAAGGATTGAAAGTGAGAATTGAAAGTGAGAATTAAAAGTGTACTGTGAATGCATTATGTAAACATGTTGCTGCTTTATATAGGAACTTTTTTAGATAAAATGACGCCAAAAGCATAGTCCAAATGATAAGGAAGTTTGTTGAATGATGATAAGTCACTATCAGATTGTAAACTTATCTGTTTTTGGTACTTATCTTCACATGAATGTTTAAGAAACGTGCTGCAATACATACACATACTACATCAACTGAAAAGCCTAAATTTGTGCTTGATTTTAAGTGGTCCAGATCATTTGCAATGTGTATTTTTGTGGTTCTATTATGTCCAAATGATATTTGTTTCTCTCTGTTTCGTCAACAAGGAATAAGTAGAATACTTAGGGACTTAACCACATATTATTTGAAAGTATGTGTAATTTTTTTCTTTAGTTTTTTACATTGACCTTTAATTGATTAGCACTTGTTATTCTTAGGTTATAATTGATTATACTTCTATACTATTATATAAAGCATTTACGACTTTCTATAAAGAGAAGTCTTAAAAATTTTAAGATAAAATAAACATTACTATAAAAAAAGTATTTTTTTTTCAAGAAAATTAAAAGTAAAGTTATATTTACAACTATTTAATGCACAATATATTAACTCAACACATATAATTAATGATGTTATTAAAATACCATCAACTCTAAAATACAATTAATAAACCACATGGTACAAAACAATAATGCATAAATCATCTTTTTTTTCTTTTTTAAAACCCCACTAAATAAAATTTACAAATCATTAATGAAACTATTAAAATACTCACTCACTCAAAAGTACAATTAATATACCACATGGTACAAAACAATTATGCATAAATCATCTATTTAAAAAAACACACACTAAATGAAATTTAAATGATGTTATTAAAATACATATTATTAAAAAAGAACAATTAATATACCACATGGTACAAAACAATAATGCATAAATTATGTTATCATTTTTTCCTCTTTAAAACGCCATTAAATAAAATTTAAAATTTATTAATGATATTTTTAAAATATCTCTCACTCAAAAGAACACTTAATATACGACATGATACAAAATGATAATGCGTAAACCATCTTATCTTTTTTTTCTTCTTTAAAACAACACTAAATGAAATTTACTGATCGTTAAGGGGTCTATAAAACCAATTCTTCTTATGTTAGTCTAGACTTTCTGACACCACATTTTTCGACCATGCAACGGACCATTATTTACGACCACAACTTAGCAATATAGACATCACCAGATGACGCTAAAACCGCTACTCTCTATGTTTAATTGTTATATAATATTACACGTCCAAAATAATTAGCAATAGTGGTGACCACCGTTTTCATATCGTCGCTGCATCGTGATGCACAGATCGTTTGCCATTTTTTTTATGAAATAGTGTGCGGTAAAATTGTTCCCTAAAGTTATCGACATGCGTAAAGTTAGCATCGTGAGAAACATATAATCGCTTAACAAAAATTTTGATTACAAGGTGACCGCCGCCGTAACGCGCGTATACCCTATTATAAAAAGCTTTTTATAATGTTACTAAATTCATAAAAAAAACATACTAATTTCCAATTAATAACCTCTTTTGAACATTTTTTTCCTTCTATAAAAGCAATTAATCAAAAAGACATTGCTATCGTCGAAAACTATAATCACAAAGGTATCCGCTTCCGCATCACGCGAATAGTTATTACTAAAACTTGCAATCATTTTTTTCACATATCAAATATGGGGCTCCAAAGAAATGTTGTTTTAAACTTGCAATAGAAGATACTTTAATGACTCGTGCATGTGACTTAGCATGCTTATCTTGTATCAAAAGATTTGAAGAATGAACTTCATATATTGTAATATACTTTCTCAATGGGAATTAATTGGCATACTCATAGATTTGATTGAAACATTTAATATACAAAGAGTTTCAACAGTGTATATTTACAATACATTTTAGAGTGTCCCAATCAAATATGAAAGTGTGCAAATCACCTCCCATTCTAATCATTTGCCATATACTAATCATTGCAATTTTGAGATAACAAACAAATGCATAAAGTTTTTCTCTTACATAATTATATTTATGAGGCGTGGTCATTGAAATTAGCTAGAGTTGGTCTTGTAGCTATAATAAGAGCTTGAACTTATATTATAAGTTTTTTTAACAGCGGATTTCAATAAAACACTAGCAAGAAGCTAGAAATAAAAGATTACAAAGAAATAAGCGAAGGATTCTTTAACCAATCTACCCAATTAAAGTTTGACTTGCATCTAGACCTACACCAAGTAAAAGAAAGAGCCACAATGTCATAAAACAAATAAGCTGTTGACTGATTGTTAAGGCCAAAAATAGATTTATTGCGATAATTCCATACCGACCACCAAGTAATGTAAAAAACTCCTTCCAAGACTATCTTGAGCTTGGACGAAAGACGGAGGTTAGAAAACCAAGACCACCACTCTTTATAGAAAGACAACGCCATCATGTTGATGTCCCACCATCGAGCAATATTCTTATACAGGTCTTTCACCATGAAACAAAAGAAGAAGATGTGGCTGGTAGATTCGACCGCCGAGTTACAAGAAGGACAGATGATAGATTCTAAGTCCATACCTCTAGGAGAAAGATTGAGACGCGTTGGAAGATTGTTAAGTTTAACTCTCCAAGCATGAATGTTAACCTTAATCGGAACATACTTAATCCATCGAGTTTTGGAGCCGACCACCTCAAGAGTTTTATCATCAATGAGATTCCTAGCTGAAGAAACAGAGAACTCCCCAGCTCCTAAATGCGACCAGAACCATCTATCGAGCATGTTGGGAAGAATAAGGCCCTCCATTTTAGACAACATATCTGCCATTTGAACTTGCTCTACCCTTCCTCTTGGATTGCGTCTCAAAGAGTAACCGAAGCTAGGGTGTGCCATTTTTGCCGCCACTAAAATGTTTTTATCATATTCAAGAACATAAAATCTTGGATATAAAAATTTGAGGGGCGCTTCTCCCAACCAAGTCTCTTCCCAAAACATAGTGTTCTCCCCATTTCCCATCTTTTTCTTAATGGAGCCAGGAAGGTCGATTCCTTTGTTATAAAGAAGAGGAATATCATGAATAATATCAATCCAGTTTGACGAGAAACTAGATTTACAAGGATTACCAAGCTTACCGTCCTCACCATGAATAGCTTTGATAACCCTAGACCAAAGAGAGGTATTTTGAGTTTGAAATCGCCAAACCCACTTAATGATAAGAGCACGGTTCAGCGCATAGAAACTCGAAACACCGAGACCACCTTTCTCCTTATCACATTTAACAAACGCCATTTTCCGAACATTAAGATTCATCCCATTGAAGAAATGGCTACGAATGGATTCCAATTTGAAAATAGATCAGATATTTCAAACTTTTGTTCTATTTCTTAAGTAATATAACTATGGGCCCCTCTAACTATATACAAGCTCTACGTATTTATAAAAGCTCATTTATATTAACTTAAACTTATAGAAGCTTATAAATTGTTAAAGCTTTTACAAGTTTATGTGTTAAAAAAACTTATTTTGCAAGCTAGCTTATTTTACAACCTAAAACTTTCATAAGTATGTATGAACTTGCACCCAAACACACCCGAAGACTAATAATTTAGATAAGTGTGGACACGATTCACATAGATATTCGGTCATTGTAACCTACCTAACCGAATACAAACCGAAAATTAACCAACATTAAGTAATCCTTTGCATGTTTAAATAATACGCAAAATTATTATAAAAATACGTTTATATTTCCCGAAAACAAGCCATTTAAAATACGTGGTAATGTTTGTCAAACACAACGTGATATTAAAAAAAAGCTAACAACACTTAAGTTTGTTGTTAACAACAAATTTTTTCATAAAATATATATATATATATTTTTTGAACGGCTGAATTAATAAAAAAACTAGCAAAGAGCTAGAACCAACAAAAAAGAGTTATATGTTTACAAGATAAGGATTTTTTAACCAATCTATCAAACTAAATTTGAATTTGCCCCTATGCTTGCACCATTGGAAGGATCGAGCCACAATGTCGTCGAAAAGAGAAGCTTTTGAAGGGATGTCTAGAGCAAACACCAATGTTCCTGATAATTACCAAATTAGACCACAACCCAAATGTAAATAATACCTTCAAGAATCTGTTTACGCCTCGAAAAAAGAATAAGACTGGAAGTCCACATCTCCCACTCCTCAAACGAAGAAACATGAGGAGACTTTACATCCCACCAAGAAGCTATATTGCGAAAGATGTCCCGCGCCATAGAACAAGCAAAAAAGAGATGAGAAGATGACTCGGCATGATTCTCACAGATAGGGCATAAGATGGAATTAATATCCAGACCTCTTTTAGAAAGGTTAAACCGAGTGGGTAAAACGTCAAGTTTTAACTTTGATAGGAACCATCTTTCTCTAGCTGAATTTGGAAGAAACCTTGGGGAGCAAGTGATCATCAATAATTTTCCTAACCGAAGCAACTGAAAAATCTCCTGAACCTGACAAGGACCAAAACCATCTATCTTGCATGTTTGGGAGCTGAAAATCAGCTAAAGAATTAATCATATCATAAAATATATTAATATTAGGACATAGTTAAAACATGTTCTTTGTTTTTTGCTAACACGGCCAACGAAAAAAGTGAATTATATTTGTGTTTAAGATATTATAGAAAGTGGTTAGTAATTTTAAAGGTTTTTAAATGATTTTGTTTAGCCATTATGTATTGTTTTAACATAGATTTTAAAATTTAGTTTTTAATTAACAACTATTTAAAGGGTTGTTATTAGCAAAACTTTAAAAAAAATCATAACCTTCTCAAATCAAATGTATTCTATAAAAACAATCTAATTTTTTAGCTTTATCAAAATTTATATATAATTCTAGCAATCGTTACTTTTGTCAAACATAAGTTAAATTTCCGCGTTCAAGAGAGGCTTCTCAATTTGTTTCTCTCACACAAAATCATGCATCAACACAGTCAAAAGAAAACGCTATTATGATGATTTATCAACAACTTACTAGATGTAGATCCTATATTTTCTTTATCCTATTTATAAGAATTTGACCACTTTATTGCTATTCAAACTCTGTTTCGCCACCTTATGTTACAAAGTTAAGCTATGCATCATGTGATTGTGGTGGCTGCTTCGTTCCTCGCGAATGACGTTTATGTTTTGACCAATTTTCTATTTTTGGTGATACTTTCATTCTTTCTCGCCTTTATTCTACGACTCTATCTTTATCTATTTTCTATATACGTGCCATATGAAATTTGAAATGTATGCATGTCTATTTCATGATCTTGAGTTACTTTTTTTGATTTCCAATTTATCAATTATCATACGATGAGATATTAGTGTGTGTTTGTTTATTTTTTTTATTAAGTCGTGTTTAATTAACGGATGATTTAATGTGGAGACCCTCAGTTTTGTCACTTATTATTTTAAGTCATTTCTTTTGATTAAGTGAAAAAAAACAACTTTTCACATGACTTAATAAATTAAGTATATTTATATTAAGTCAATTAAATTATTTTCAAACACCACATAATTATTGTTTTGGTAAATTCCACATGAATCTTTATTTATATATGGGAGATAAGTTGCACACTTTATAAATTTATTGACACACTTAAAATATTTGTGTCATGAGTATTATACTCTTAATATTTGCACACTTCATAAAATAATGTAAAGGTATAAATGTCAAGACACACATAATTTGAATGTGCAAATTAAAAATCTAAAGTGTACAAATCATGCTCTTTATATATACATCCCAAACAACATTATGCTAGCGGACAAAAACACAATGGTAACAGTTAGCCCAAAGTTGAGTGGCCCAATAAAGCCTAGCCGGAAAAAAAAATTGTTAATTCTTTTTACACAAAAGCCCTCAAGTTTTTTATTATTTACGCCTTTTTTATATAAAAAACTTTATTTATCAAATATCTAATAAATACGTAGCGATTTTTAAATGAAAAAAATACGAACAAAACAAGCACAATATTGATATGCTTCAGACGTGCGTACGATTTTATAAAAAATGTCGAAGTTTACTATTTACGACATTTTTATATAAGAAACTTTATTTATTAAATTTCTAACAAGTACGTAGCGAGTTTTTTAATGAAAAATACACCGACATAAAGCTTCTGGATTACGAACAAAATGAGCTCAATATTAATATGCTTCACACGTGCGAACGATTTTATATAAAAAATATTGAATTTTAGTATATGTTTTTAGAAAGAAAAAAAAAAGGTTTCAAAATACACCCTAAAGTTTATTTCTAAAAAAATTGATTAAAGCACGAATTGGATAAAGAAAAATATCTCCGCCGCAACACGCAAGCAACATTATTTCTCGTTAATCACAAAGCAAACGTTATATACAAAATATCACGGCTGACAAATGAAATGCCAACTAATATGGGCTTAGGCCCATAATTACAATAAACGAGAACAACTAATTATCTCGATAGATAATAATGTGTACAGCTAATATTTTATCGCAGTGTGAGCGAGAGGTTTTCAAACGTTTAGTGGTGTGAAACTCAAGAAATAAAGCAGTGGGATGACCTTTAGTAAATATATTTGCATACTGAAATCGCGAAGGGACATGAAGAATACGAACTTGTCCCGAAGAGACAAAGACATGAAAGAAAATGAATGTCGATCTCAATGTGTTTGTACGTTGATGCTGAACCAAATTTACAAACATATAAACATCGCTCACATTGTCACAATAAACTAAAGTAGCAGTGAATAAGGGAGTATGAAGCTCGCGTAGCAAATTACGGATCTAAAGTAGTTATTAGTATCAACTGAGCAAACCTCTGATATTCAGCTTCAGCCTTTAGAACGAGACATAGTAAACATGGAATTTCGCATACACGGATTAAAAGAGTATCAAAAAAAAAACACGATACCCGGATGGGAAGGGGGTAATAAAAATAACAGCACGGGTAATAGGGCAACCAACCCAATCAACATCAATATAGGCCAAAGCTGAGTAGTAGACGATACATGAAACTGTAGACCATAATCAAGTGTACCAAGAACATAACGGGGAATGTGCTTCAAAGCAATAAAGTGTTGATCACGAGGGTCGTGTATATAAAGACAAACTTGTTGAACAATATAAGACAAGTTGGAGCGCGTGAAGGTAAGATACTGAAGAGCACCAAAAAGACTATGATATAAAGTAAGGTCACTGACAGTGTCACCATCCGAACCAAGCTTGGACTTAGTATCAACGGGGTTCCAACACGGGTTACAATTCTGCATTCGCGCGCCAGAGCTATTGTTTTGGTTTGACTATTTTTTTGCTATCGTTTGTGATTTTAAGTGTTGTAAACGTTTATTTGTCATCGTTAAAACATAAAGGAGATCTTAGTCAATATTGCACCAACAAAAACCTTCGTCACGATTTGATCGAACACCTTCCTCGTAATGTTTAATTTATGATGTTTTTTGTTTTTAATGTATAAATAAAAGTTTTAATTTTTAATAAAAAATAAATTGGTTGATCGGTGAGAGTGGTATAACCAACGAGAAAATTGAGAAGGAGTTAAGATAAAAAGATGGAGAGAAAAAACTGATGTGGCACGGTGGAAGGCGAGTTACTGTGTATTGTGATGAGTGATAGGGGTAGTTTTAGCACTTTGAAATGAGTGGGAAAACAATTACCCTGTTATGTTTTATAAAGCGCGTCTAAGGTGCGCCTAGGCGCTAAGTCTCTCGAGGCTCCAGACTTTGGGCTTTTGTTAGATCGAGGCTCACATCATGCGTAAGTCTCAAAAAGCGCGGCATCTTGAGTAGGGGTGTTGATCGGTTCGGTTATCGGGTTGTTCAATTAGTTCGGTTAATTTTTTTTGGGTCAACCCGAAAACCGAATTTGAATTCGGCTCTGTTCTCGGGTTGACCCGAATAACCCGAATTTTACTATTTATTTAAAAAAATTAATAATTACATAGATATTTAGCAAAAAAAAATTATTTCAAGCATAAAAAGTGTTTTTATATTAGGATAAATTTTTAATGGTATTTTATATATATATATATATATATATATATATATATATATATATTTATATGAATTCGGTTTTGGTTCGGTTTCCGGTTCTGACTGTCAAACCCATATCCAACCCGAGAACCGAATTAGTAGTTCGGTTCGGTTCGGTTTTAGCAAATTCGGTTCGGTTCAGTTATTTTTGATTCGGTTCAGTTTCGATTTTCGGTTTTTCTGCTCACCTCTTGAGACTAATCGCGCCTATATAAGATGTAACGGGTTTTGAGCCTTTTTTGGGTGTTTGTTTGGGCTTATATTTGGGCTTACGAGCTTATTTGATTTCAGCTTATATTAATTTTCTGGCTTATATTCAGACTTATACATTTATATAAGTTTTTCATATCGTAATAAACTTATATAAGCTCACAAGTCTTAAAATAAGCCGAAAAATTGTAGCTTATGCATAAGCTCACATATAAGCCGGAACAAACACCCCCTTTATCTAAACATCAAGACATATCTAATCCCAAATTAATAGAATACCTAAAACACATAATCATGTGTCGACAGTGACACAAGCTTCATTTCCTCCATTTCTTCAGGTAAGTGTTGATTTTTTTCCTTAAACTTGTCTTTCTAATTTGACAAATAAGCAAATTCACTCTTTGTTGATTACAAGTAGTTGTAGTGATTTATTATAGAAGTACAAAGAAGTTAGTATATCTAACAATTTTTTAGATATAATTTAACCATGTGCATATCAAGACTAGTTGACCATTCTTGAAATTCTTGTACTTATAGCAAACCTTTAATGTGTTACTTTCCAATGTTTGTCGTTCTAGGATTGAATGTCGGGTAAACGGATGAGGTTGTCCCTTACCCGGGAGGGTGACCCTTTTTTACTCAGATGTACGCAGCCTCACCGGGACCATTTCTGAGACCACCATTAAATGCTGAGGCAGAGCCAGACATTTTTCTTTGAGGGGGCACATTTCGATAATTTTTACAAACTACTTTAAATATCGGTTCTTAGGGGGGCAAATTACAAAAAACCCCGAATATTTTAGAAAATTTACACTACAAAATTTTTCGCCACTGATTAAATGTATACACCTAGCTAAATATAAATATGTACTACCTCCGTGGCTCTGTCAAAAAAAATGTCATTGTTTTCCATTTTGTCTCTAATTCTGCAGTTAAAATGTTTTACCTCAGTCAGTCTCCATCTCTTGTAGTTGTACACCGTCTTCCTCTTCACTCTCACTTGAGCTCAGCTTATAATCACCAGAATGCAACCCACGTCTCCCCAATAACACAAGATTAAGAAGCTTTCTTCTCACAACATACACAGGATTTGGATAAACCAAACATCCACGCTCGTAAGCTTCCCTAAGAAACACAGTATGCCTCTTCCCCTTTGTCGACAAATAAAACATCCCTGGATGATCCAAGAACAAATCCATCACATTCAAATCAATCCCAAACCATTTCAAAAAATGACTAATCTTCTCAACTTCCATTGTCTTATCTACAATTAAACTCAAGAATTCATGAACAATTGCAAGGGCTCGTTTCTCTAATTCCATATGTCCACTCTTAGACTTCTTTTTAGCCCCTGTGAACTCCTCATATGGCCCGGTGTATGGCACTTTCTTCCATTCTTTTAACTTTCGCCCTAAAATTCTTCTTTAATTTCATACACGGAGGATACCCATGTTTAAAACTAAACCTCATATCCATTCTATCAACACTACTGTTGTCGTTACAACATTCCAAAACACTCTAATTTTCTACAGCAGATGTGAAATGTTCATGACCAGGTATCTTACCAACAAGTTTAATTAAATGCGTACCGGGTTCATGGGCGTCAAGAACTTGAAAAATATCAGGATTTTTGGAGATAATCGAATCCTCGAAGTCATCGGGAAGACCAAGTTCCCTCCACACCTTGAAAATTGCACGAAGCGGAAGCGTCTTGGATAACGACATAGAAAGAAGCCGAACCAAACGGTCAATGACAAGAGGGTGATCACTGTGAATAGCTACAGATTCTTCATGTGATATCTGTATTGCAGCTGGAGTTAGCTTACAAAAGGGTTGAGAGAGGGAAGCATCATAGAAGATTTCGAATACGCGAGGGTACTTTCGTAAAAATGCAGTGGCACCGCGGTTGAGGTGAAGCTTTTGAGAGAGACGGTTAAGGAAATCGACTGAGACAGAAGGTGGGTTGTTGTTGGGGTTTGCAAGGATAAGGTCTTGAATGGCGACAATTTTTAGAAGATCCTTGTACTTGTCCATGAACTTTTCAAAAGTGGCATCTCTAACTCGAGATGCCACATACTGGGAGGAGGTCGTTTTGTGTCGAAAGGAAAGGAGAGAACGAGGTGGGTTGGAAGCTATTCTTTTGATAAGTTTGGTTGCCATAGTAATGAAAGAAAGTTGTTGAGTCAGGCAGGTGATACGAACCGGATCGATTAAAGAGATAAAAGAACAAATAAACAAGATAAATGGTCTATTTTGATGAGATAAACCAACCCCCCAATGGTTTATATTAGTGAGATAAACCGACTCCCCAATTGATTAGCAAATCAATATTCTTTATCATTCAACATAATAAGATTACAATACTAATGCCCTATTTATAATAAAAGATCCCTAGACTTAACTTGGTCCTTAAGATAAGATAATGCCATAAAAGGAAACTAAATAAATAATAATTAATAATTATAATCCAGGATTCGTTATCATTTACTCCGGCCCCTGCAAACAAACCCTTGTCCCCAGGTGCTCTCTTCATTTGAACTCTTGAGCCAAGTGATTCGGGATCCCAAACTTTGTTCTTTGATTTCCCTTGTAGTGTAAAATCGGCCAATAGCAAACTTGATAAACAAGTCGAGGAGGATGTTGCCTGACCCTTTGTACATTCAGCCCAAGAACACGGATGTTCCCACGTGCAACACTTGGATGATGGTGTCCCAGCCTAAGCATTACTACAGATTGGATACTTTTAGGTCTTCTTTTAGGTCTTCTGGTTCGATCAATTGTAACAATAAACTTTCTCCAGAACAACCTTGCCTTGACTTTCCTGTTAGGAATTCGTTGATTTAATTGGACCCGCAAAAAATCGACGTGTCCCTCTTGATTAATCTCTTCCTTTATTGCTGCTTTTATCGATATGTGAAGCTTTTCAGTCGCCAGTGAGATATCTTGACGCGCCAATGAGAAATCTTGACGCGCCTGTCTAAAAGATTCCTTCAGTTTAGTTTGGTGAAACAACAACGTGGATTGTAGCCGTTTCAGCGTCTCTGTGATCTCAGCTAACCCTTCTTCATACCTCTTATATGTTCATCCGTCACTATCTTTTCTGATTTTTCCCTATTATGAGATATGTTTTGAACTATTGGTCCATTGAAGTACCCTATCTCATTTGATTTCCCTTGTGATCCCAGCACCATAGGAGTCTCACTGGAGTCATGGATACGCGTCTGCCCTAAGTCTTCTGCCATCAAGTCTTCTGCCATCAGCATGACTGGACTCGCAATATATATTTCCTCCATGACAGAATCATCCATAAACTCATGATAATTAGCATCTTCACCAT
>BQNB010084487.1:0-28740 GCA_026074375.1 Tanacetum coccineum | reverse complement strand
CCATCGTCACCCCCCTCCACCGCATCAGCCACCTAATAAAGGGTGCGTTGGGCTTTTCGGCCCATAAAGGGTCCGTTGGGCTTCAAAATAGCAGCAGGGGCTGCGTTTGGTATGTAAACCACCTAAGGGTGCGTTTTGGTTTTCATATCAGCCTAGGGGTGCGTTTGGTTGTGCTTAGCACCACGAGGGTGCGTTTGGTGGGACAGCCACCATATAGGGTGCGTATGGTATTAAAGACAAGCACAAAGGGTGCGTTTGGATATAGATTTAGCACTAAGGGTGTGTTTGGTTGTACAGAAGCACGGTTAGGGTGCGTTTGGCTTGGTAGGAAACAACATAGGGCGTGTTTGGTTTATTTACACAATAAGGGTGCGTTTGGGGTAGCAGAATTGGCATATGGGTGCGTTTGGAATAACAGAAATACACAAACAGGGGTGTTTGGGACAACAGACAAATAGGGGCGTTTGGTTTAGCAGATAGGGCGTTTGGTTTAGCAGATAGGGGCGTTTGGTTTAACAACAAGGATGCATTTGATGGTATAAATCGATTAATAAGTATATCGTAAGGTTTTATGAATTATAAAACGGATTTAATGGTGGTTTAATGGTTAAATAAATATACTAGTAATAATTTAACTTTCTAATTGATCTCGTTTATATATATATAATAATATATTAAATTTATATAATAATATATTTATATTATTAATATATTATAACATTTAATTATTAAAATTATAATTATTAATTTATAATTAATATTTTTTATTATTAATTATTATTATTATAATATAATATTTTATAATATATTAATATATTATTTATTTATTTATTATATTGTTGTATATCATTTATTTAAATTATAATATAAATATTATTTAAGATATTATATATATAATTATTATTTTTTTATATTATTATTATATTTTATTATATATATATTTTTATTTTTTATTATTAGTTATAATTTAATATTTTATATTATTTGTGATTTATATATATAATATTATATATAATTATTTTTTATTATTTATAATTATTTATATTATATTATATTATACTATTTTATTATTTTTATATTATATATAACTTTATATAATTATATATTATATTTTAATATATGTAATTTTTATTACTTATGTTTATATTATTGTATTATTATTAATATTTTTTATGTAATATAATTTAATTTTTTATAAATTAAATTATATATCTTATTATAATTATTAATATTATATATTATATTAATATATATATTATTATAATATTAATAATTATATATTGTTATAGAATTATATAATTATAATTATTATATAATTATTATTGTTATATATTATAATTTTTAATTTTATTATATTTTATTTAATTTGTATGTTTATTATATTATTTTATATATTATAAGTTAAATTTTATATATTATACTTTGGATTTAAATTATTATACTTGTTAAAATTTTATATATACTAATTTATAATAGTTTTAAATTTATGAACATATAATTAAATAATATATATTATTTACTAAATTAATAATATATATTTATTATTAATTATTATTTTTAATAAATTTATATTTTTATATTAATAATAAATTATTGATTATATATTTAATTTAATATTAATATTATAATAATTTTAATATTATATATAATATTATTATTATATTATTTTTATAATTATAATAAATAAATTATATATAATAATTTTTTATATATATATAATAATTTTTTAAAATTTGAATGTATGTGTAATAAATTTATTTATATATTATATTTTATACTAATATTAATTTAATATATATTATTTATTATACAATATATTAATATATAATTATTTTTATATATATATATTAATTATTATATATATTTTAATAATTATAGTATATATACATATAATATACATATATAATATACATATATATTCTAAACATATATTATATCATATATATATATATATATTATTTATATATATTATGGATATATATATATTTGAACCATGGAGGCCGTTTGGACAAAGTAGAGAAAAACATTAGATTATATAAATATGGGAAACGTTATATAAACGAAAAGGTTATGGCGAAATTTATATAATTTGCTATATTTGTTAATGATTCATTAAAACTATTATTATTTTAGAAACCGATAAAGGGACTAAGTTATACTTTAATTATAATTGTACAACAACTCGACAACGAATAAGAATTATACTTTTACAATGAGACAACTATTTTAGACACGACCCGTCGAGGAAACGAAATATAAATTTATAAAATATTATTTTATATTTTATAATTGTCAGCTAGAAGATAACATAATAATTGTTGTAAAAGCTTTACAAATGTCGTTTAACTTAATTGGAAATCTTAAAACGTACGATTTCGTTTATGCAAGAACTTTTTATTTAATTAAGTGGTGATTTCAGGAAACGGGTCAAACTAATTGGTTTCAGTTATTTTCTCACGTTCCTTATATAATAACTGCAAAAGTATTATACACTTCATATTAATCTTTGGATTGTTTGTCTTGGTTATAAAATTCACGGTACGAGTTATATAAGGTTTTATTTTTCATATGTAATATATAAAGAATATATTACACACTTTGCGTTTACTTTCGATTTATTTTATTTAACCAACCACCAAACTATTACCACTTGGAAATCTAAATCTTTATCAACGTGTCGCGTTGACGTAACCATTCATCGGGAAATCCAAATACGTTATCCTAGGCTAGTGGGTATTAGCCGATAAGATTAGTTGCAACTTCTCGGTCAAGCCGCTTCGTCTTCCGTTGTGTTGTGCATATTAGATGCCTATCTGTCAATCGTTCTTCAACATCGAGGTGAGTTTATAGCCCCACGTTTTACTTGTTTACATATATTTTTGGGGTGAGAACATGCTTGTTTACAAATGCATTTAAGTGGTTGATTACAAATTGGTTGCATAATTGTCAGTGTTTACATAGTTCGCTGTATGGGGACTACATTATCTTTGGTCTTCACTATTTGGTCACAAATACATAATTTACTTTGAATTACTCAGAGCCTCTAGAGAATGTGATGTGTGAATTTAGCTTAAGCGGATTGAACTGATAACAATACAGTACTGCCCGGGTGTTCTTGGAAGGGACACCGGTAACGGGAGTACATATTATTTAAATAAAGGCCCGAGTGTTCTTGGAGGGGACACCTGTGATGGGTATATATATAAGTCTACGTCACAGCTTCATGAACTGTACTTTCACTGGAGGGTTTGAGAGCGAATGTTATGAATTGTTCTATTCGGGTGACAATCACGTTCGGGTGATTAACTATCACTGGACAAACGAACGTTATAACATGTTGATCTACGTGGAATGTTATTAAATTAAATCTATACGGGGGATTGAACAACCCTCGTTCGGAAGTGATTAGCTATCATTGGCAATACGAAGTTTTAACATGTCGGGATTCGATTGGTTGGGTTCCTACAGAGCCCCACATTACTTACATATAAACTCTTTCTGTTATAATAGATGCATCCAGTTTCATGAACTTTATGAGTTGTTGGAGAATCATTGTTTTATACTCACATGGATATTTACTGTGCCTTGAATAAGTGGCATACATACTTGCAACATTTTGGTGGACATATATATAAAATTTCCATACATGCTTTGGAAACAATTGCGTACAACGATTCATACGTACATCTTTTGTGGGTACTACTTTGGGGATTGAAATGGTCAAGTATTCTTTACAACTATTTGATTTCTAATAAATCATCATACATTTTGGCTACCTTTTTTAATTTTACGACCCAAAACATAAAGAATTTAAGGATTTTAAATAGGTCATACTCACTTGACAGAACTTTGGTTCAGCATTTATACTTAAACAAATCTATGAACTCACCAACTTTAATGTGACAGAGTACTTTTTAAGCTATGTTTTTCTTTGGTGATTAGATGCTTGTATTAGTGCATGTGCATTGGCGTATAAACTGACAAGATTTCAATTCATGAATTTTACAACTACAATAGTTGATCAAATTCTCAGTTGTGTTATTTCAAGCTTTTTATTGTGATGCAATTATGGGACAAACATTATATTAATTTCAAGGAAATCAACGAGATTACTTTTCAAACGACACATTTAGGGGTCGTTCTCTTGTATCTAGCGCTGTGTATTATGAAGTAACGCCCCGGACATATTTCCGATGCGACAATCTTAAAAATTTTTTAGGGTGTTACAGTTGGTATCAGAGGCACTGGTTATGAGAATTTAGGTTGCATATTTTACCTAGACTATAGCGTTTTCGCAAATATTGCATACGTCAACATTTTATAAGTGCATACCACTACCTGCTTATTTGTTTACTGTCTTACGTTGCTTAGGTTACTTGTTACCTAAAGTGCTTACATGTTCATTACATATATGTAATATTATATGCTTACATCTTTTGGTAATATCGCGCAGTTTATTTATATTATGTAGGTTTTTGTATATAAATCCAGAGCATCTTTTTTTGATACATTGTGTGGAGTGCACAATGGTCTCATTTTACTTCTTAGACATTGTGAGTTGCACAATGGTCTGCATGTTCGTTCATCAGACATTGTAAGTTAAAAACAAATGGGCTCTAAGAATATTTATTTTCTTCATAGTTTGTTGTAATATATCGTATTACACGAAGACCGTTATAATTTTTGTTTACATGGAATTATGTTTTGAATTATAGTATTACAAGTCTTGTAATGGTGCGGGAACTTGTTCTATATAAGGATTGTTATGATAATTGGGCGCAATGTAAACAAAACCCCGTCACAGTTTCTCCCAGTGTTACATCGCGTAAGTTTTTTGTGTGAATATAAGTATTACAAGTCTTGTATGGGCGGGACTTGTAATAGGAGGATTTATACGATAATTGCTATGTTAACTCGTTTATAAGGACCTTCATCGTATTTACTCTAATCGAGTACTCATCAACTATTTTGAACACTATTTGTCGTTCTCCCTGTTGTTGTTTATTCTCCTTGTACTTCGAAGACGAGTTTTGAAACACTCGTCTCCTTAATCATACTAGAGCACATGCAGCGTACTACATGTCAAGGTTATGTGAGTTCGCGTTATTACATTCTTGTTTGGGAATTATTAATAGGATGATTTATAATATCTTTTATTTGAAATGATTTGGACGCTTACTCTTCAGTTAAATAAATAAATTGTAATATAGCTTCCGAACCCATAAGTTCTCTCATTTCTTACTTAGATAAATTAGGACGCTCCTTTATGTAAATAATGAATTATAAATGAGTGGCTTATGGTATCGATATGAGACGTAGTAGGAAAACCTTGAACTCGTTAATCGTCGGAATCGTTAAAAAGGTTTAGATGCCAATCGTGCCTAACCACTCAGCAGAATCTTCAAGCCTCACTTGGAAAATACCTTATCTTTTTCTTAAGTTAGTACTTTTGGTCGTTGCTAATCTCGGCGATCACGAACTGTTAGTTGAGATTATACAGACGCTAGGTTACACAATTGAAACTATTGAGTTGCTACACCTCGAAACTACACGCTCCTGAGAATCATATCCGCCGTCTATCGCATAAGCTCTTCCGTGAGCTCCTCCCATTTGTTGAACTTCATTCTAGGAATATTGATTCTCGAAATGTCCTCATTTTCGGCATCCCGTCACCATTTGTTAGGGTTATTATCGTTATGGTTGATGCTGTTGGGTCCTGGAGTGGTCCTAGCTGGTACAACTTTATCCAATAGGTAATGCAACCCCTTTAAAACCAGATAAAAACAATCGTACGAAAGATATAGTCAGGACATAGCGATACATTCGGGGCCACTAATGTACTGAAGACTTAGGTCGCTTGATACATACCTTATAGTATGTGTAAGTATGATGAAGATACTTACTTCATATTTAGCCGAGTCCGTTGTAATTAATCACCGACCGTCTACAGATATCAGAAAAGAGACTCTCGTGACCTTGGAAACGTTCAAAATGTCTACAAACATACTTCGTAAGCGAACTACTGATCTTTCTTCCTAGCGACGACTTTTACTTTTAAGAGACTATCCGTATAACGCGTTTATATCAGTCATAAGACCTGTAAGGATTTTGAGATAACCATTTTGACGGATTTAAAATCCTGGTCAAACCTAGCCAAATTTTCTTGGTATATTAAGAAGTGACAAAGCATCAGATATTGCTGAATAAAGTTATCAGCTTCATGTTCAACTGGTTTAGTAAATCTTAAGTCTTTTTCTTAGTCACACTAAGCGGTTAACACAAATTTAATCTCGGGGATGAGATTTCTTTAAGGGGTAGGTACTGTAACATCCGGCAATTTTCAAAACTTTAGATGACTATTTTACCCTTTGACTTTTCGGCTTATTGGGTCTGACTTGACTTTTTTGACTTTTGACTTTGTACGGTCACATAAAAGCGATTTCCGCCTAGCCGGTAAATTCTGGAAAAAGTATTTAAATAATAATCATATTTATTATTATTTACTCTCATTACGAATTTAGTTTTCAAATTTATTTGAAAAGAAACGAGAAAATATAGTGTTTTGATTCTCTAAGGTGATTTATCGCGCTCAAAACTATGCGAAACCTACTTAAATCACGTTTTCACGATTCGGGACCCTAAATCAATTTGATGTAAACAGATATTTCTAACAACTTTTTAGTTTTACACTTGAGCTTATGTTAAACAAGCAGTAAGATGTGGTCTAAGATACAAAACTAGCACCTCGCCAAAAGGTTTGTAAACTGCACACAACGGGTACCGACAACCAAAATATAATTAAATTTATTTTTATTCATAATTATTTTCTTTAATAAAAATTATTAAAATAAAATCATTTAATATTTTATTTATTTAAGCCGTTGTTGTTTACGCGAATATCCGAGTTTAAATACTCATGTGTTTTGTATTTTAACCGAGTCACAAAATAAGTAACAAATATTTTTATAAATATTGTAAAAATATTTATGAAATACTATCAAATGAATACTTCATGTTTTATCAGATAAGAAAAATAATTTGGAAATCAACTGGCGCTAGGTTTTTTTTTCAGTGAGTTGATTCATCCAGTTATAGTAGTCCAAACGAGTCCAAACACTCTTTTTATCAAAACTATATTAAAAATGTTCATTTTATAACCAAAACTTTATTCACTTTACAATTTCCATTCTTTAAACTTTTATATTATAAATAAAAGTTTATTACATTTTTATTCATTTTGAAAAAAATGTTAAACACAATCTTCATCACATCTCTCTCTATCTCTCCCACATATTTCGGCCACCGGCCCGCCATCCGCCCGTCGCTCGCCGTGAAAACTTTTCAGGCCGCGAAACCTAAAGTGATCGTCAGGTTGAACGAGTCTACCCGATCCGCCGAGCCAAGCGCCTCCACCACGCCACCACCACCCCTCACTCTAGAACTCACATACCGCCTCGTCGTCACACGAGCATCCCCACCCCCACGAACGCCACCACCACTGCTGCCGTAGCAGCCATCATTTAAAACACCATCACCACCCGACAACCTCGATGCCCACCCACGAGTCTAGTCGCCAACCAATCGCGACACACCATACCACAACCGTCATCATCATCACCACTACCACTGCCACCATCACGTCACCACAGCTCGCACGACCACCACGATAGCAACACCATCACCACCTCCACCATCGTCACCCCCTCCACCGCGTCAGCCACCCAATAAAGGGTGCGTTGGGCTTTTTGGCCCATAAAGGGTTCGTTGGTGCTTTGATCGGCCCTTCAAAGGGTATGTGAGGCCTTCAAATTTACAGCAGAGCTGCGTTTTGGTATGTAAAACACCTAAGGGTTGTTGGGCAGTGGTTTGGTTTTCATATCAGCCTAGGGGTGCGTTTAGTTGTGCTTAGCACCACGAGGATGCGTTTGGTGGGGCATCCACCATATAGGGTGCGTATGGTATTAAAGACGCAAGACAACATGAAGGGTGACGATTTGGATATAGATTTTTGCACTAAGGTGTGTTTGGTAGTACAGAAGCCGGTTAGGGTGCGTTTGGCTTGGTAGTGGCAAAAACAACATAGGGCGTGTTTGGGTTTATTTTAATAATAAGGGTGCGTTTGGGCATGACCATCGGTGGGTAGCAGAATTGGCCTATGGGGGCGTTTGGAAATAACAAGAAATAACACAAGAAGGGTGTTTGGAAAACAGACAAATAGGGGGTTTGGTTTAGAATGATAGGGCGTCTCTGTTTAGCAGATAGGGGCGTTTGGTTAACAACAAGGATGAATTTGATGGTAATAAATCGATTTAATATTATATCGTAAGGTTATATGAATTTAAAACGGATTTAATGGTGATGGTTTAATTAGGTTTAAGAATGTGAAGATATACTGTACTTGTTATAAATTTAATCTTTCTAATATTGATCTCTTTTTAGTTTTATATATTAAATATATATATATATATATAGATATTATATATTTATATATATATATTTATATAAAATATATATTTAAAACACGCGAGCCGTTTGGAAATAGAAAAACATTAGATTATATAAATATGGGAAATGTTATATAAACAAAAAGGTTATGGCGAAATTTATATAATTTGCTATATTTGTTAATGATTCATTAAAACTATTATTATGTTTTAGAAAAACCGATTAAAGGACTAGTAATTAACTTTAAATTATAATTGTACAACAATGTCGAAACGAATAAGAATTATACTTTTACAATGAGACAACTATTTTAGACACGACCCGTCGAGGAAAGGAAATATAAAATTTATAATAATATTTTGTTTATATTTTATAATTGTCAGCTAGAAGATAACATTGAATAATTGTTTGTAAAAGCCTTTACAAATTGTAGTTTAAACTTAATTGGAATATTTAAAACGTACGATTTCGTTTATGCAAGAACTTTTTATTTAATTAAGTGGTGATTTCAGGAAATGGGTCAAACTAATTGGTTTCAGTTATTTTCTCACGTTCCTTATATAATAACTGCAAAAGTATTATACACTTCATATTAATCTTTGGATTGTTTGTCTTGGTTATAAAATTCACGGTACGAGTTATATAAGGTTTTATTTTTCATATGTAATATATAAAAGAATAGTAGTTTACTGACACTGTGTTGGGATTGTTGACTAGTTCTCTCGATTTTATTTTATTTAACCAACCACCAAACTATTACCACTTGGAAATCTAAATCTTTATCAAAGGCTGGTGTAGCGTTGACGTAACCATTCATCGGGAAATCCAAATACGTTATCCTAGGCTAGTGGGTATTAGCCGATAAGATTAGTTGCAACTTCTCGGTCAAGCCGCTTCGTCTTCCGTTGTGTTGTGCATATTAGATGCCTATCTGTCAATCGTTCTTCAACATCGAGGTGAGTTTATAGCCCCACGTTTTACTTGTTTACCTCTATAATTTATTACATTTTTGTTTACATATATTTTTGGGGTGAGAACATACTTGTTTACAATTACATTTAAGTGGTTGATTACAAATTGGTTGCATACTCATTTACATAGTTCGCTATGGGATACATTATTTGAATTCATATTTGGTCACAAATACATACTTTACTTTTGAAATGATTACGGATTAGCTTAAGCGGATTGAACTGATAAACAATACGTACTGCCCGGGAGTGTTCTTGGAAGGACACCGGTAAACGGGAGTAAATATTATTTAATAATAAGGCCCGAGTGTTCTTGGAAGGACACCTGTGATGAGTTATAGTGAAGGTTACGTCATCAGCTTATGTACTATAAATCCACTGGGAGGAGTGAGCGCGAAATGTTATAAAATACAGATCTATTCGGGTTAAGTGAATCCCTTGATTCGGTTTGTGATTGCTAATCACTGGGACAACACGAAAAGTTTTCTATTTATAGCATGTTGTCTAGTGAATGTTATAAAATAGATCTATTCGGGAATTGACAACTAACAGTTTGTGAGTGTGATTAGCTATCACTGGGCAACACGAACGTTTATAAATGTCGGAATTCGATGGTTGGGCTTAGAGCCCACAATACTTACATATGAACTCTTAATGTTATATTAGTGCATCGGTTTCAATCTACTTAGAGTAATTGTAATCATTGTTTTATACTCACATGGATATTTACTGTGCCTTGAATAAAGTGGCAATACATACTTGAAAAATTTGTTGACATATATATAAATTTCATACATGCTTTGTACAATTTGCGGTACAACGTGTCATTACGTACATTTTGTGACTATTTGGGGATTGAAAATGTCATGCATACTTTACAACTATTTGATTGTTCTTGAGAAATTAAATCATACGCTAGATAGACATACTGCAGAGGAAAAGACATTGAAGGATTTTAATGGTCATACACACTTGACAGAACTATGGTTAAGCATTTATACTTAAACAAATCTATGAACTCACCAACTTTAATGTTGACACTTTTTAAGCATGTTTTTCTCAGGTGAATTAGATGCTTGGATTATTTGATGTGCATTGGAGTCTAAACTAACAAGATTTCATTCATGAATTTCTACATACATACAAGTGATCAAATCTCATTGTGTTAATTTCAAGTTTTTCATTGTGATGCAATTATGGGATAAATATTATATCAATTTCAAGGAAATCAACGAGATTACTTTTCAATCGGTCAAATTTAGGGGAGTCGTTTTCTCTTGTATCTAGCGCTTTGTATTATGAAGTAACTCCACCGGACATAATTCCGCTACGACACGTATTTTTGGGGGTGTTATTACGCAGACGCTCCTTTGTTTTGGTCTTTTCCAGAGGTTATTTTTTAATACTATACCTCATCTTTTATAACATCAATTAAGGTCGTTTTCTAGAACATTTTTAGCTCTTTTTAGATAGAAATTTTAAATTCAAAATATTTATTTTGAATAAAATATTTATTTTAAATGTAGAAAATGTTTGTAACATTTTATAAAGAATATGAGGTTGAATAAAAATTCCTTTGATCATAAAATGCATTAAGCATTTATTTATTCATACCTTTAAGTGATTAAATTTTTAAAATGAAAATTTACTACTAATTACTTGTTTACGTTTAATTTTACATTGAGCTTTTTTTTACATTTTGTGATTATCAAAACGTAATGAGATCAAAAAATATTAATAACGTTTTTAGGCATTATTTCTATCAACAATCTCCCCTTTTTTGATGATTATAAAATCTAAACTCATTAATTGTAAAATAAATTTTAAACAAGTATTTAGTGAGTTTTATTTCCATTTCTCCCCCTTTTTGTAGAATCAAAAAGGCTTCGTCGATGATTACGCATAGAATTGACGGAATAAACGCCCCCTTGATGTGTACTCCCCCTTATTCGAGGGCACCAAGGAATCGAGCTATGGTAACTTTGCTACAAAAACGAGTTAGAGGAACAAACAAACAATGTTTCTAACATATAGCACAAAAATATTTAAACATGGTCACACTAAATTTTAGCCAAACATCACAAACATCAAGCCATTAAACTCAACTATATATGCATATAGGAGATAATTAACCAATTTGCCAATTGCCTATTGAAAATCATAAAAGTCCATTCATTCAACATAAAAATTATGTGTGGCACACAAACATACAACTAGCATGCATTAAAAGGAAATATTATGCTTTAAGGCATACATCATACAAAAATTTAAACTACAAAGGTCCTAGTATTCCTAGAATTCCATAGGACTTGCTTGCAAAATGTTTGGTTGACAATTATTTAAAACATAAGTGACTAAACATAGATTATGTTTAATTTAGAGAAAGTGATGGTGGTGGTGGCGAATTTGGTGGTGGTGGATGTGAGAGCATGTGTTGGATATAGAAGAACATATATTGAAGTTCTTCACTTAAGCCAATGATAAGTCTATGGTTGTGGATGCAACACAAGCATGTTGCACCATGTGCTTCAAGTAGATTCTAAGAAATAGGATGACCAAAAAGAGGTGGTGAGGGTATTGAAGGTGATGGAGTATTAAATTGGATATCAAGTGGAGTAATTGGTGAAAGGATGAGAGTGATGTCCATTGAACCACTTTCATGAGTTGGAGGTGGTAAAGGTACTCTTGGAGGAGGAGACATTGGTGATGTCAAGTAACCATTGGTTGATGGTGACGTGGAGGAGGTTGGTGATTTGGGTATGTAATCAATGGAGGATGAAGATGTATCTTTAGTTTATGGTGTTTTTGAAGGTGCATTTGGAGCACTTGGTGATGGGAGTTGATGTTTGGGTGATGGGGTTTTTTGTGTCATCTTGAGTTAAATCCACAAAAAATTGTTTTGGTGGAATGATGTTGAATTTTGGTCTTTTGGAAGCTTTGGAAATGGAAGCTCTAGTGGATGACATGGAGGTTTACGGTGGTTGATAATGAATGAAGAAGATGATGAAGTGGTGGTAAACATTTGGAGGGAATTTATTGGAAAAAAATAGTTTGGAAATGGAATGAATTTGAATTAGTTTAAGGATTTCCAAAATATGTTCGAGTTTTCTGGGTAAGGATAGCTGAGGCTAGGTAAAAGAGAGTCAAAAAGCAGAAAGAAACAGTAAAACCCGTGAGTTTGGATACTCTGATTTGATTGCATTAGACACTAGTGACAAGGGGTCATTAGTAGGTTGAAAGATCCTTTCCATATCATTTCTGTTCTCATTCTGCATGTACTCATGTTGCTTCAAGTAGGATACAACTGATCAAAGTTAGGACTCTTTCAAACCTCTGTTTAGTTTGACTTCAGTAATGAATACTACTCCATTCAGGTATCATGTTGTTCACAAACTTAGGGGTTTAAGCTGGCATTTGGACATGGTCATCTTGTGTTTCTCATGTCAGTAATGAGTTCGAAAAACCTAACATAGTAAACATGAATGGTCATTCTCCTTTGATTTGACAGAGCGTTCAAATTCATCGTATAATTGTGTATTCCTTGTCATCGCTTTGTTAACTAAGAAGCATTCGAGATCATCTTCCTCATTGTCCATACCCAATGTCTTTGGCGTAGGGTTGTATGGTTGTGAGTGTGTAGATGTCTTTTGGTATAACTTGTAGTAAGATATTCTGTGCTAGCACGAATATCAAGCTTTATTACCTTCCTTTTCTTCAGCAGATAAGGTCTGTAAAGACTCTAGCACGTTCATTGGACCTAGTGAAGTGCACCCTCAGTTTCTTTCAGCATCATTCTAGCAGGAGTTTGTATGAACGTACCCATTTGAAATGGACCTTTCAGTAATCGATCTCATAATGTTCTCTCCATTTCTTTTCCAGGACAATACAGAACAAATGCGTTGTTGCCTAGATTTTAAAGTTGTTATGTCAGCATTGGTGGGGTGATATCGGAACCGGATACCGCAAATATCTTTCTGTTTACATATTAGGACATCTTGATGTATTGCGTTATGAATGCAAATTAAACGTTTCAGGGAAGATTTTTACAAGTTAAGATTTGTAACCGATAAGAAGTTTTACCGGGATTTTACTCAAAATCAATAGAAAAAACCTGTAATTGGAATAAAGGTTTGTGATATTTGGTATGTTGATTTGTTGAAATTTGGGCGCAGTTTGATTATAACAAAAATTATTTTTACCCTGATTACCTAAATCTAAAATTTGGTGTTAACAATAAAGCTAAAAAGGTAAAGAAAAAATTATATTTTACTTAATTTTTCCCGCCAAAAAGTGTCGCTAAAAAGGTGTCGACGAAATAATTTTTACCCTATTACCAAAAATTTGAATTTGATGTAAAAATAAGTTAAAAAGGCTATAGAAAAAGATTACAAATTACTTAATTTTTTTCGCCAAAATGTGTCGCCCTAAAAGGGCTGGGTTTGTGTCTGAGATTCTCTTTTTTTTTAATCAAACCGCTGCGTATGGGATATTAAGCAAACCGCCGCCTAAGATAACACAAACCGCAATCCAAACTTTTGCCAAAAACCGCAATGGCAGGAATAAGTGGACCACAAACCGCCGCCCTAAAAAGTGGTCATCAAAACTTCGGGGGGCCGTTTATATTTTAAGCAAAACCGCGTGGTGAAAATTAAGGCAACTCGCTGGGGGGGGTTGGACAAGATTTAAACAGCAATACAGCCGTATAGAAATTTCAATATACCGCTGTCTATCTGTTTTGTTCAACCCGCCGTGAAAGCAAACCGCCGCGATAAGCAACTCGCCGCCGAGGGTCCAAACCGCCAGGGGTTCTTTTCGTATTTTTCTATTAAAATATTCAAACCGCCTTGGTACCTGTCAAACCGCCCTTTCAATACAGGACAACCGCCGTTTGATTTTTATGCACTACGCGGCAAGAAAAAACAAGCAGAATCGGCCCTTTGACCTGGTCAACTCGTCGGAATTACCTTTTCCTAAAAATCCGGATCTTGTCCCTATCTTTTGTCAAATCGCCATCAAGAACAATAATATAATAAGCAACCCACCACGAAGAACATCAATGACGAATTAAGCAAAATTACACCTAATGAGCTCTTTGTTCACGAAATAAGCTAGATACATGTAATACAAAGTGGGTATTTGAAGATTAACCATACATTAACATGTATTTCCTTGTGGATCTATTACAAACTGAGCAAACTCTCCAACGGATAAGGAACAAAAATTAATCCGAAATCTTTTATAGCTTATTTTTCAAATATAGAGTTGTATGTCACTTTTATTTGTTAAATCTAACCTTTTTTGATGCTTAGTAGAACAAAGAAAAGAACAAGATTAACCAACAAAGTAAACCCAAAATTAAAATTTTGAGCCGTAGCTTTTTTCTTCAAAAAATAAGCCAGAATTTGAGACTTATTTAAACCATAAGAATCAATCTACGAATATAACTAGGATCTGGTACCAATTTGTTAGGATCGTTTAATTCATAAACTCGGTGATGGATTTTGTGGATTGGGTAAGTTTCTGAGAGAGAGGGGGGAGAAAACACATAAAGAGATTTTTTCTAGAGAGAGAGAAAGTGTATGTGTTGAAGTGGGGAAAATGATTTATTTGAATAGTTGCCATCTTCCAATGTTGGAAGACGGCTTATATAGTTTTTAAAAATACCATGTATTGAGTACCGACTTAAAGACAGGAAAGAACAAGACATACGATTAACTTTTAAACTGACGGAACATTTATAAACCATAAATATACGGGAGTGAACGTAGTCTTTACTCATATGTCTAACAATAATAGGTAGTTTATGAACCCCCCGTAAACCAGATAAACACTTATCGACGAAACATCTAGTCGAACTATTCATTTCGGGCCACTAGTACAGAGACATAGGTCGCGGTACATCCTAGTATTACCAAGTGAGTTGAATACTTACAATCCTTTAGGCGTGGTGATTCCTGCAATACTTATTCTGAGCATCAGTCATAGCGTGGTAGTTTGCGAACGAGTTTCTTTTTCGGTTGGATTATGAATTTGATATCACAATATATTCAAATACACATGGGATTTCAAGCGATCACTACACAGGGGAGAGATATAACGGCATTGAGTCATAAGACCTATAATGATATTTTTTTTTGAGATACCCATTTTGATGGATCGAATATTCCAGTCCTCTAAAATTCTCAAACTCATCCCATGAAAAATTGTTGGTATATATGGAGAAGTGTCGAAACATCTAATTTTTCTGAACAAAGTCTTCAGCGTCTTGCTTAGAACTGGTTTACTAAATTTTAAATTTTTTCTTGGTTACACAAACGGTTAACACAAATTTAATCTGGGGACGAGATTTCTGTTTAAAGGGGTAGTCAACTGTATAACACCCGGAATTTTCGAAAATTTTAAATTACGATTTTACACTCTTGACTTTTTGGGTACGAATTGGAACTCTTTTTGTGACTTTTGACGTTTTATTGAATTTTAAAGGACTATTTTAATCTTTGACTTTTCGAGTCTGACTTGACTTTTTGACTTTTGGTCTTTTATTCTCACATAAAAGCGATTACCGCGTAACCGGTAATTTTTCGGAACTTATTTAAAGGAGATATATGTTATTCCTAGGTTGATTTATCAAAAACGAGCAGCTAAATCACGTTTTCATTATTCGGACTCTAAAGCAATTTGATGTAAAACGATATTTCAGGCAACTTTTTAGTTTTACCCGAGACTTGAAAACGAACAGAAAAGGGCTAAAACAGCCTCGCAAAGTTTTGGAAACTGCACACAGTTCGTACCGACACAAAATAATTAAATTTATTTTGAATTATCGCTTTTTATTTAATAAAAATATTAAATAAAATCATTTAACATTTTTATTTAAAAGCGTTTGTTGATAACGCGAAAATTCGAGTTGAAACCCATTTTTATTTCGGACAAGGCGTAACCGGATCACCCTAAATAAATAACGAACATTTTATAAATGTTATAAAATATTTATGAAATACTATCAAATGAATACTCATTTTTATCAGAAAAATGATTTGGAAAACAATGGCGCAAGTTTCGTGCGTTGAATCATCCGTTAAGTCGTCCAAACGAGTCCCGAACCACTTTTTATCAAAACTATATTAAAAAGTTACATTTTTAACCCTAAACTATTATTCACTTTACAATTTCATTTTAAACTTTTATATATAAATAAAAGTTTTATACATTTTTATTCATTTTAACAAAACATAAACACACATCTTCATCACTCTCTCTCTCTCCCAAATATTCCGGCGACCGCCCGCCACCGACCGCCGCCGTCACCGCCGCCGGAAATCTTTTTCGGCGTACTTTTCTGGCCGAAACCAAAAGTGATCCTCGTCAACCGATCTACCCGATCCGTCGAGCCACGCGCCTCCACCACGCCACCACCACCTCCTGCCACCTCGTCGTCACCACCGAGCCATCCCCACCCCCACGAACGCTACCACCACTGCTGCCGTAGCAGCCATCATTTAAAACACCATCACCACCCCAACACCACGCTGCCACCCCACGAGATCCACCCCACCACCAGAACCACCACACCACAACTGTCATCATCATCACCACTCCCACTACCACCATCACGTCACCACAGCCCGCACCACCACCACGATAGCAACACCATCACCACCTCCACCATCGTCACCCCCCCTCCACCGCGTCAGCCACCCAATAAAGGGTGCGTTGGGCTTTTCGGCCCATAAAGGGTCCGTTGGGCTTCAAAATAGCAGCAGGGGCTGCGTTTGGTATGTAAACCACCTAAGGGTGCGTTTTGGTTTTCATATCAGCCTAGGGGTGCGTTTGGTTGTGCTTAGCACCACGAAGGGTGCGTTTTGTTTCGGGACAGCCGAAAGGGCTGCGTATGGATGGTCTCGACACCACAAGGGGTGTTTGTTTCGCTGGCTCAGCCACCACCAAAAACCACCGCGGCTGTCACCGCCGCGTACCACCACCACTCCACCTCTTTTTGTTATTTGTTTATGAGTTTGGACTGTTTTCGGCCATAGGGTGCGTTGGGTTTGTAACATAAGCACCACGAGGGTGCGTTTGGTGGGGCAACCACCATATAGGGTGCGTTTGGTATTAAAGACAAGCACAATGGGTGCGTTTAAATATAGATTTAGCACTAAGGGTGTGTTTGGTTGTACAGAAGCACGGTTAGGGTGCGTTTGGCTTGATAGAAAACAACATAGGGCGTGTTTGGTTTATTTACACAATAAGGGTGCGTTTGGGGTAGCAGAATTGGCATATGGGTGCGTTTGGAATAACAGAAATACACAAACAGGGGTGTTTGGGACAACAGACAAATAGGGGCGTTTGGTTTAGCAGATAGGGGCGTTTGGTTTAACAACAAGGATGCATTTGATGGTATAAATCGATTAATAAGTATATCATAAGGTTTTATGAATTATAAAACGGATTTAATTGTGGTTTAATGGTTAAATAAATATACTACTTATAATTTAACTTTCTAATTGATCTCGTTTAGATATATATATATATATATATATATATATTTGAAACACGCCTAGTACTTTTAGACTATATATATATATCATATACTATATATACTATATATATTATATATATATATAATAATAATATAGATATACTATGTATATATTAATTATCTATATTATATATTTGAAACACGCGGCGGCCGTTTGGAAATGGAAAACAATTAGAATTATAATATATGGGAAACGTTATATAAACAAAAGGTCACGCGAACATTCTATAATAATCATGCTATATATTGTTTAAAGATTCATCTACAAACTATTATTATTTTAGAAATCCGTAAAGGGACTAAAGTTTATACTTTAACTTATAACTGATACATCAACTCGGACAACGAATAACTAATCATCACTTATTACAATGAGACAACTAGTTGTATACACGACCCGTCGAGTGAAAATGAAATATAAAATTTTATTACAAATATAATTTCTTAATATTTCTATAATTGTCAGCAAAGATAACATAATAAATTGTTGTAAAAAGCGTTTAGCCAATTGTCGTTTAAAACTTAATTGGAATACTTAAAACGGAACGATTTCGTTTATGCAACAGAACTTTTTATTCAATTAAGCTGGTGATTTTCAAAACGGTCAAACTAATTGGTTCTCGTAAGTTTTCTCACGTTCCTTATATATATCTGCAAAAGAGCCGTATTATAATACTTCATATGAATCTTTTCAATTGTTTGTCTGGGTTATAAAATACACCTTACAATTTAATAAGATTTATTTTGTATATGTAATATATATAAATAGTATTATATACGTATGCGTTTTACTTACGATTTACTTTTATTTAACCCAACGCACAAATTATTACAACTTAAATCTAAATTCTTTCTTATCAACGTGTCGCGTTAGGCAACCATTCATACGGAAACCCTACAATAACATTATCACTAGCTAGTGGACTTAGCCTAGAAGATAAGTTCAACTGCGTGACATCGAGCCGGTTGGTCTTACGTTCGTGTTGGGCGATTAGATGCCTATCTGTCAATCTTTCTTCATCATCAAGAGTGAAGTTTATAGCCCCACCGTTTTACATGTTTTGTATAAACTTTTGGCGGTGGAACATAGCTTGTTACAAATAAGTAACATGATGTTTACAAATTGGTTACATACTCATTTTACATACTCGCTATGGGACTACACTACTTGACTCATTTTTGGTCACGAATGCATACTTTACTTTTGAAATGATTACACGCTTAGCTTAACGGATTGAACTGATAACAATAACCCGTACTGCCGTCCCGTCACTTGAAAAGTTTCCAATCATAGAAGGTGATACGATTCCTGGTGAACTAATCCTTATAAATGGGCATATATTGGTTTGATTTATACATGGCTGTTTTTAGACAGCCAATATCAGTCTTGGTAAAATGGTTGCCATTTGCAAACCGTAACTCCGTTGAATCTCAAACCAGTGAGAATTGTTAGATATTTGAGTCCTATACAACGTTTAGTTACATATTTGGGGGGTTACTATCCAAAAATTTAGAGATAATAGCCATTTACTACAGGTGTGCAGAATCTGCGCACCTTTGCCTTTTCGGCTATAACTAATTCATCCGAAGTCTAATCGGGTTGATTCCACCAGCAAAATGATCACAAGACATAGTGCTACAACCTATTATTTTCACTTAATACCCAGAACCTATTGATTTTCCCAGATCCTATGTTTTATAGACTGATCTGATTCTGAACTAGGGCCTAGTTTTAGGTTTTAGGGTTAGAACTAGATTAGGGTTTTGTTTTAGGGTTTCTAGGATTTAATTCGTGTATAATGATGATGTAATGATGAAATGATGATTGAATATGATTGATAATGTTGTAATTTAAGTTATTACAACTTATTTGAGGGTTGATTTGGGTATACAATGGATAAAAATCGAGAAACGGGTCATGGTTTAGTATTTTGCTCGGGTTAGGGTTTCTGACTTTTGAATTAGGGTTTTGAGTGTAATAATGTGTATGAAAGCTTATGAATAGAATAATTAGGGTTTACACATTGTATATTAAGTGTAGTAGCTTGTACAAAAGTGGCAGTGAAGAAACTAGAATGAAAACAGAGGTAAAACGGCTATTTTGGTGATCATGCTTTATAATTTGTACATTATGCTTTGTAAGACTTGTACCTTATTTTGGAGGGAAAGTATATTCAAATGAGATGTTATATGACTTGTATATATGCTTTAGTAGCTTGTACATTTGCTTTAGATATAACCTTTCATGGAATTAGGGTTTAGAGGCAAACGATAATGGTTTAAAGCCCGTTTTGATATAACGTTGCGAATAGTACATTATATGAGTAATGTACTTTGTAATAATGATATTAAGATACCGACTTGATATGTTATGATGTTTGCTTAACATATAAATAGATATAGATGGCATAGGTAGGTTGCGTGAGCTCGTCTACTTTAGTTATGCAAGTTACATTGCATATTGAAATATTGGCAATGCAAGTAATGTAATAAAGTGAAAAATTTCCCCGTACAATTATGATCATAGTAACATAGGTTGATTTTGAATTTGATGAAAATTCTGAGTTGTTATATTTTTCTACATATAAGAAATGGTGCTAATGGTAAAACACATTAAGGTTCACCATTAGAATTGTTTTGTGTAACGGGTCGATATGACCGATTTTGTGTAACAGGTCGATATGGGTAATTTTGTGTAACAGGTTGACATGGGTGATTTTGTTTAAAGATTCGGGTGGTTTTATGAAATGGGTCGATATGGGTAATTTTGTTACATGCCGAAATAGCCGGGTAACACATAATCATTTTGCTTTAGGCTCTTTGAGTTATATTATTAGGGTTATTCTTATAATTAAGAAGTACTTATAAGTTATAAGATGTTTACAATATGCGCTTATGTACATAGTGACAAAGTCGCCCATCATGCTAAATTTATAACTTGTATGAATGTACACATATTATCTTAAATAACATGATCCTCTATTATCATATTATGAACATGATTACTTAATTACCTTAATTCGTTGGACCGTAAAAAGCAAACGACTGAGAGGTTTCGATAGATATACCTGGCGAAATTCTTATAAATGCTACGTAAGAATAGGTATGACACATGCGAACAGCTTTTTAGAAACATGACAATGGTCTTTGGCGGTGATTTTAGGCAGGTTCTCCCGATTATTTCAAATGGTTCATGGCAAGACATTGTAAGTGCATCTTTCAAGCAATCTTACTTGTGGGATCATTGCAATGTTCTTAAGTTGACCGCGAACATGAGGCTGGCCGTGGGCGCACGCTATGTAACAGAATTACAAGAATTCGCATAATGGATATTGAAAGTCGAAGACGGGGATATTAGAGAACATTACGACGGAGAGGTTTTAGAGATTAACAGGAGACAATTTTAACTTGATGCAATGAGACCGGTAACGTCTATTATTGAATTAATTATCGTAACTTTTGGATAACATAAATGATCCGTCATAACTTTCCAAGAACAGGCATTTCTTGCTCTAATGAATGTGAAGCGGTGTACAACATGAACGAGCATTTGTAGAGAAATTCCAAGGAGAAGAAATGGTCTACTTAAGTAGCGACAACGTAGATAAAACTAAACGTCACGCCACTATAGATCAATCCATTTTCTCATCGGAATTTATCAATGGACTGAAGTTCTTAGGTGTTCCGAACCACATGTTTGCGTTAAAAGTAGGAGTCCCGATAATGTTGTTGAAAAATATTGATCAACCAAATAGATTGTGTAATGGGACAAGACTCCAACTTCTAATATTAATAGAACTTCTATTAGTGCCCAAATTATTAACGAAACACACTTTGGAAAGAAAGTTATCATACCGAGGTTGAGAATTACTCCGTCCGATAAACGATTACCGCTTAAGATCGTCAAAAAACAATTTTCTCTATCAGCCTCATTTGCCATGACGATTAACAAAATCGAAGGTCAATCGCTTTTAAAAGTTGATTTGTACCTACCACGTCCTGTTTTCACACATGGACAACTATACGTTGTTGTATCAAGAGTCAAAAGCAAAAAAGGTTTGAAGGTTTTCGTTTGTGATCATGATGGAAATATATCTAAAGCTACTACAAATGTCGTCTACAAAGAAGTACTACAAGGTCTATGAACAACGTGCAAGAGATACATACGATGTACATATCACAGGCTATTTTCTATATTTTAAAGTCTAATTAATTCATGATCATAATTTTTACTTACATTTTCAATTGACTATTAGGTGTTCACGAAATGGACATTGGTTATTGACTTGATTAGCGCTCACAAACGTCCTTTGATATTCAAGACCATAAAAGCTAGAGACCAAAACGCATCGATGTTTATTATAATAATTGTTACAAACTCAAATGTTTATCGAATTATTCACGTATTATCCGATTATTTCTTTCATATATTAACAGAACCTGTTTACGTTCGGTGTTTTTCTTACTTTATTTATGCATATAACTTCTTATAAAATAAAAATTTTAAAATACACCCGGGGTTACACGGGTCTTTAAGCTAGTAGAAGTTATATAAATGAATAGTTAGCTAAGATAGGAAACAGTTACACTAATTCAATGTGCTTTACTATTATATTCAAGTTCAACAAATAAAAAAATCAAAATAAGTTCAACACATTCAATGACATTCGATATATACGGGAATGATTATGATTGCCATTTATACAATTACTGTAGTAAACTTTCTATAATGAATTTTCAGTTTTCAACAATTTGTTGAATATTTCAATAACATACAATGATTGCCATTTATATATAATTTAGCCATTTATGTCCCGTATAATTTAAATATATAATTTAATTTAGTCAATAACATTCAATGATTGCCATTTATACAATTAAAAGTATCACAATGATCAAATTCAAAATTATAACAAATTTAATTTAGTCAATAACATTCAATGATTGCCATTTATACAATTAAAAGTATCACAATGATCAAATTCAAAATTATAACAAATTACACTTGTCAACGTCGGCGAAGATTCCGGCAATAGAGACGGCGGTGACAGCAGCGGTTCTACAAAAATCTACAAGATAAACTTTATAACAAAATTTACAAAATAACCATTTATACAATATTATAACTTTAAGAATATACCATTCTGATTTACGGCAACGATGACCATGTGTATTACAGATCTATAAACAAAACCTTCAAAACATAAATAATAGTCATAGATATATTATAAAACTCAAAAAATACCTCATATGTTAAAAACCTCTTTTGATGGCCGTGAGTTTTGGCGGTCTCTTTTATGTGGTGGTTGGGCTCACGGCGGAGTGGTGGTTTCAATGGTGCTTCTCTTTTTCCAGCAAGTTTGATTTTTTCGATGCCAATACACAGAAATTCACCCTTCTTCATGGTAATCAGAGCAAAATGATCCTCTCCTAATTTCTCTAAAAAAACAAAAAACAAAAAAAAACAAGCCTCCTCTAAATCTCTCTCGGCATCCAAATCCTTTATTCTCTATTTCTTTTTCCTCACCTAAAAATCTTGTATTTAGCTCGTCTCTGATTAATATTCACTGTACTTCTAGCCCAATACATGGCACAATATGACCATTGTTGGCTCAAAGTTTACACCAAAAATGCATTACAGATAGCCGCTTCCCGTGTCAGGTTACTCGGTCCATTTGCTCCGGCTATTTATCATCCTGCCTACTACCTCTACCAAGTGCATTTTAGGCATTATGCCGCCGCAAAGACCCAACTCTGGCACATGGAAACAGGTGCCTCTTATCATTTAAAATTAATGCAAGTAATTTAAGTACCATTTTTGTATAAAGCTATTTCCATCTGTTTCACAGTTGGTTGATGGCAAGTCTCATTCCGTCACCAAACACAGGCCATAGCTTTATTCCTTCTCATCATCGCCCACTTCATATCTAATGTTCTTATAACCCCCAATATATTAAAATCTCATGTTTGTTCATCAGTTTCACACAGGGACAATAATTATACTACTAATTTGACGCCTTTGGTTTTTCTCGTGATGGATACTTGACTCGTCATATCCTCCTTCGATGTGTCAGTTCGGGCGATCTCTATCCAGTACCAAGCGTCAATTTCTCATATTGCTTTTCTCTCGACAAGTTGCTTTTACTTGGCATAACGCCTCGGACATCCGGGTGAATCAAGTGCTAGTGCGCTTGTCTTCTAGTCGTTTTATTCCATGTAATAAAGAAAATACTTCAATATCTGCCCACGCTTGCCCAACTTGGCAAACATGTGAAGCTTCCCTTTTCATGTCGGATTCTATTGTTGTATTGAACATTGTTTTAATATTATTCATTTGGACTTATGGACATCTCCCTATTAGTTCTAGTGGTTTTAAATTATTATGTCTTATTCCTTGATCATTTCTCTCATTATCTCAGGATAATTATACCCTCTTCGTTCAAATGTCTGACATGTTCGATAAATTTTTGCACTTTTGTAATATGTTAAAAACCAATTCAATTACGAAATAAAAAAGCTTCCAATGTGATTCAGGGCGGTGAGTTCGATAACAACCGACTTCACACCCTCTTTTCCAAACATGGCATTCAACTTAGATTCTCTTGCCCCAAAACTTCCAACAAAATGGCAAGGCGAAACTAATGATAGATCATCAACAATATCATTGCACTATACTTTTTCAAGCACACCTTCCCCCACCTTTTGGGTCGAGAGGCTCTCCATATGGCCACCTATTAACTTAACCTTCTACCCTCTCCGCAATTCAAAAATGAAATACCTTATTAATCGCCTTTTTAACAAACCACCCAATTACTCTCGCCTCACGAATATTGGGTGTCTATGCTACCGCACATTCACTCCCCACACAAAAATGCTCCCACGAGCCACCATTGTATTATTTTTAGGCTACCCCGCTTACCATCGTGGTTTTCGATGCTTGACCTCGTCAACAAATATATTATCCTCTCTAGACACGTCACTGTTGACGAAACCCAATTTCCATAGCAGTTCTATGAAACCTTCCTCCCCGCCTTTACACCTTCCTCAAACCAACCTTCACCCCTTCTAAACCACCCTCACATCCTCCCCCTATACCTCCCTTACAACTCACGAAACAACTCTGCGCCCAGCAATATGACCATCCTAAATGCGGAGCCCAACACCCATACGCCCCATACACCCAAGGCCCACCTCCTACCGACTCAGTCCACTCTCCAACTTCGATCGCCCACAAACCACGCCAACGGCCCATCTACTTTGCCATCAAACAGTCACTTCAACCACCAATTTTTCGATCTTACCAAATACCCAACCAAACACGAACATCCTTGTACCCATCCCTGTTCAACTTCAGGTCGTAATCTAGGCTGTGAAAAACCATATCGATCGCTTGTCTCAACATACTTCTTCTATTTTCCTCCCCCATCCCCCCCCCCTTATCCTTAAAAATCCATCTCACGTCTTAAAAGACCCAATGGCGTAATGCAATGTACGATGAATATAATGTTGTTGATAAAAATGGCAATTTGTTGGTTACTTGTACCAAGGCTGCAGGTGTTAATATGGTTCGCTCCATGTGGTTGTTTAAGTATAGTTTCATGCTGACGGGAACTCTTTGAGCCGCTATAAGGCTACGGTTTTAGTTAGCTAACGGTAGTAGTCAACAACTCGGTGTTGATTTTATGAGACGTTTAGTCCGGTCGTTAAACGGCCAGTTCGCCGGTCCTTGCCTTGCCGTTGACTCGTAAGTGGCCCCACTCTCTCAACTTGATGTTAAAAATGCTTTTCTCAACGGTGACTTTATCTGTGACTTGTGTACATGTATCAGCCTCCTGGTTGTGTTGACCATCGGTATCTCTTCATGTTTGTTTTTACAGAGGATTTTATTGGACTGAAACAAGACCCCGTGCTTTGGTTTCCAGCGGTTTACGGGTTATGACCACACGGGATCTGGATTTTATCATAGACGTTATGATTCATCATTATTTATCTATAGACAGGGTCTCTCCGGTGGCTTACTTACTTAATTATGTGGATGGACATCATTCTCACAGCTTCGCTGTCCAAAGCCCTACTTCTTGCGATTTAAGGTTATATTTAAATAACGAGTTTGACATGATCTGATCTCTGGGCGCTTAAATTAACTTTCTTGGTATTTCTGTTGATCGCATCCTACAGGTTTATTTTTTAATCTCAGCAAGAAGTATGCTCTTCAGCTTCTTGAGGCGTGTCACATGGTTACTGTAACCATTTTGGGACACGTTGGTACAAAGTCTAAACTGGGTCCCGGAAGGTGATCCTGTTCAGGATACTACTTTATAGCGAGCCTTGCAGGGGGGGGCTCCAGTATTTACATTTACCATGGTCCTGAATTATTTTTTGCAGTCAAATTATTTGCACCGGCGCTGTCGCGTGATCACCGAAGGAGCGCCACGTTCGCCCCGCGCTCCACGCAAAGTATCTTGCGATTTGTTCGGGGAACTGGGATATTGGTTAAGTTTGTATGTTTCTGCGACTACCTTCTCTGTTGGTTACATCTGACGCTGTACTTGGGCAAGTTGGCCCATTACACGCAGGTCTACTTTCAGGTTTTTGTGTATTTTTGGGGGATAATTTTTGTCAAGGTCTGCCTAAACGACAACACACCATCTCCGCATCCAATGCCGATGCAGTATATCGGGGTGTTGATAATGTTGTCGCACGAAAGCTGAATGGATTCACAATCTTCTTCGTGAGTTACATTCTCATCTTTCGATGCTACCCGGGTTTAATGGGGACAGGTTAGTGTGTTTACATGTCTGCCAACCCTGTTCAAACATCAACGGACGAAACAAATGAGATCGACATTAATTTCGTCCTGTGATATGGTTACTGCTGGTCATGTGCGTGTTCTCACGTGCCAATATCCGTTTTCAGTTTGCCGTTATCTTCATTATGGGGAACTTCCCATCAAGCCTTTGGTTGATGATTTTCGCTCTAGCTTGAGCGTCGCCTCCCCCCCCCTCCCGCTCATATACGGGGGCGTATTATTGGCAATAGCTCCCTCAATCAATCAAATTGTTGTCTCATATTCATTTGTCAATCATTAGCAAAATCAATTGGGTGTTCATTGAATTTATCCTTAGCCAATCAATGTAGTTGTATCTTTACTATGTTATCATTGTTATCATTTTCGTGGATTTTATATATTATATATATATATATTTATATTTGATATATTTTATATATATATACTTATTGTTGATACACTGTCTGGGGTAGAGAAATGCAATACACATCTAATTCACCCTTTCTTCACCGAGGGCGACTGTTCCAGCAACAAAACATTATGCTCTTTTGTTTCTCTTCTATATAAGCAATTAAATAATCGATAAGCAATTGACTACAGCAGAGCCAAGCAAAGTAGCAAGTTATGAATTTAGTATACCTGTTAGGCAATATCGAAATGGATAAGAATAAAAGTCCACATAATTTGATGGCCTACGAACCTTTTAAAGAAAAAGAACAAACAAATTAGCAACACAAACATTTTTCTCATTATATATAAAGGATTTCTAGAAATGGACTATTATATGACAAAATACCTCGTTCTCGTGCCTTCTTTAATTTAACTATAGTATCTGCCCGTAGTTCGGCGGCGACAGCTTTTCCGGCTTTGACGACTAAGCGACGGAAACAGCTTTTTCTGGCAAATCCTCTCGGTGGTGGTGTAGGGGGATTTGGGTCGGCTCTCGGTGGTGGTAGTACGGTGGTAGATGGGAGTTTCGGTGGTGGTGCTTTTTTGGTGGAAGGAGTTATGGTGGTGTATGTGTTTTTGAGTGAAAGAGATGAGTAAGGGACGGTTGTGGATGAGGGTTCCGGTTTTGCCGAGTCATAGGGTGGTGGCGGCGGTTAGGCTAGAGAGATAAAGATGAGAGGTATTGGGATAGAGAGAGATAAGATGATATGTGTTTTTTTTGTTTTGATATGTGATGGTTTAGTGTGTGTCAGGCTATATATGAGCAAAGATTCGTATAATATTCCTATAAGATTTCTATTTTCAACATTCAAGAAAGAGTTAAATTTCCTTTATAATGTAGTATAGATTAGTATCAAAAATGTTTTCAATCGATGTTTTCAATCAATTATCAATTAGTATCATAAATGTTGTATATCTGTTAGTCAATCAATTAGTCATGAATGCGTTTTATAGATGTATGTATGCGTTACTTTCCAATGATAATGATGGTGCGTACAACTGTTATATGCGTTTCAGCATTAATTTTTTAAGTTTTAAGTTTTCAAAGTTTGGGGCAAAACGCTTTATATGTAGTATAGATTTCAACTTTTGTCTTTACTGAATCTAAAATATATCCTACCCGTTGCAAAATCGGGTTATTCAAGTTAGTTTAAAGAGCTTAAACTTTTAGATTAGTTATTTAGATGATCTAAATTATTATACGATCTGTTCAAGCAACTATAAAGCAGTCACACCAACTTATTGAATATGTAAGAATGATGGATTTAAACCATGTAAATTAGTCGGATAAATTCAGAAATCATGGTTTCTGAAAAATAAAAAACACTCATTTAACCTGAGTGATGTGTTATTACATATTAATCTAGAACCTTTCCAAGTTAACCTAAAAACAAATTAACATGAATCAAATAGAACCCAACTATTAATCATTTCGACACTAGTTTAAAGATGTGGTGTATGAGTTCAAAGTCCATTAAGACAAGCCCATCATCTCAACGTTCAAATCAAATAAAAAAACACCCTTTTTCCCATACAAATTTGCATCA